>JAZGTJ010012757.1:0-15587 GCA_036877575.1 Botia almorhae
TGTAAGGCTGTTATTCTGATACATGCAGGAGGGGCTCCGAGCTCTGTGCGTTTCACTCATCGACAGTAATAATCAGGTCTGTCGCCTCAATTGAACACGGGACTGACAATTTTAACAGGAACACACACCAATCCAATTAAGCCTTAATTGAGTGTCGCAGGCTTCATTGATTACAACTGCCGCAGAGTAATAGAATGAGCAAGCGCTGAGACGACCTCTGCAATTAGTCATGTGACCCTGGAGGTTCCAGGGTGTCAGGCTGCAATGTGGGGGCCAATGAGGGTGAATCTGCTTCGGCGACCCTGACTGCGTTCTTCTGTACTGCACAATGATTCAGTGTCACACAGATAAAATCCTCTGCTAAATAGGAAAGAATGTTACTTACATGTATGTCCAATGGGCTCTGGACTATGTAATGGCTGGCCAATCAGAAACGGCTCTGGATATTTCTGGGTGGTTGTATTGGTGGCAGAGCTACCCTTTGAGGAGAGGGAGGAGGACTGATTTAGAATCAGGGTCTTGATCTGGATTAGCTGGATTCACATTGTCTGTAAATTCTGGATCTGAATTACAACGGTTTACATTGAAAATACTATATTATAAAACTGTAGTCCAGGAAAAAATAAAAACAATAAAAACCTATTTATTCAGTCCATGACCCTCTCCACTTTAAAGTTTTACATGGACTGAGCCAAAACCAGAAACGGAATCTGTTAAAGCGTATTCTTCACAGTCAACACCAGCTGTTACTGCCCTAACTGAATAAACTGCACATTCACTACCTCATAAACAAAATCCAGCTCCTTATCTTGATCCTATCACTCTGCATTGTGAAAAAAAATAAAGTCAAGTTCATATAAAGATAAAATAAGTTTAGCTATATTCACATGGAGTTCAAGTAAAGCAATGCAAGCAGTTTGTCTGTCTACAGGTGCTTATATGAGTTTTGCTCTGTTACTATAGCTACAGACTAAAGTCATTCCTCCAGCTCTACAAAGTAAACACATGCTGCAAGGTCCCCAAGACAATCACAGCCACTGTACACTTCATCCTATATGGCCTTAGCCACACATTTCTATTCGATGCATGCTCACAGCATTAAAATAAGGCAAATTGCATTGCATTGCATTGCATTGCAGCGCATAACATTTTGTTCCAGTTCTTAATTAACGTAAACGCGAGTGAACAAACTCTGAAGCGAATGCAGAGCAAAGCATGTATCAATTTCTAACAGTCATGTTTTGTATCAGCGATCAAAGGACACGGCTTTGAACCTCAGCCAAGAGGTGCCCTATCTCCCAAACAGCACTTTCCTTGTGTCTTTTTTCTTCCGAAGTTCATTACCAAGATATTGTGGTCGCTGCAAAAGAGGGTCAAAGTCTGCAGAAAGTTCACAGAGCGTTCACACTGACCCTTTCAAACACACTTAACATATGCTTATGCCTAAATATGCTTAAAAAGCTGTAAATAGGTAACCAGAAGCTACAGAACATCATTTATAGCGTTTGCTGAAGGATCCTACAGAATATTAAGGCATTTCTGCAGGTGGGACATAAATTGAGGATCACCTGAAATCCCGGTAAGAAAGAAGTCATCCATAAATAATGTAATAAATGTGATTATTTTATTATCGTTATATTTTGCAGTTAACATAAAAATAAGATTGAAATGAACAGATAAACAGCAGTACTGAAGGAAAAAATGTTCGCGTAAGCAAATGAAAATTAAAATGTTAATAATATAAGTGGAATGAGCTATAATAACCAAATCATGAAACGCACATGAAAATATTTCATAAACGCCATTTGCGTAATTATTGATCACCTCTTGAATAATTCTGATGGCGACGTGTTCAAAGAGTTACAACGTGATGGATCAGCGCTGATAATCGTCCATCATTGTTTGGAAAGGTCAGGTGTGACAGTAACCTGTGTCTCTCTCTCTCTGCATGTGTGTGTGTTGTGATTGTTTCCAATCTGTCATTACACGGTGAGTTGCATTCGACATTATTAGCGTTTCACAAGTAACGCTTAAATGCTGTTTATTTTCATTCATAAAAATAGGGCTTGGTTACTCATGTTTTCGCTAATAATTGATCCCTCGACTGTCCAGCACGATACCAAACGGAACCTCGACACTTGGTGTAGAGTCAGTTCAAGACATGTGGACGTGTAACAACTTCCACCGTTGCACTGGTGATTTAGTTAGTTAGTAGTAATTTGTGTTTATTTATACGCATCGTTTGTGCTATGGACAAGAGTGATACGTCAAATCGTGCGGTTTGTTATGGAAAGGTGTGCTATTACTTTTCAAGTGAGCTATTGTTACCTTGTGGACGGATAAAAGAAGTATATGTAATACGTACAAATAAACCGTCCATCTACTTACTGTGTTAACTGTGTTAAGTGCATCTGTGTGACCGATGAACTTGAGAGCAAGTAACGTCATCCACCCTCTAAAATGATTTGTTGTCAGTTGGTTCCTATTTCATGAGCAACGTTAGGAGACAACATGCCATATTGGCTATATCATTGAGGTCTGGCATTTTGTAAACTAGTGTTAAGACATTTTCATATTTTTAATGACATGAATCCAAATACTTTTGGTAGTTTTCGTGTTGTAGTTTATTGTTAGCTTTGAACTTCAGAGGCCATATATTTGTAAAACAGACCAAAATATTGATGAATCATTTTCTCTGCAAGTTTTTGTCCAACGAAAACTCCCTTTAAAATAAAAACGCCCCTTTTCTCAATGCTGCGCCAAATGGTTGGTTAAAGCTGTGCAGTGCTCCATTTTTAGAAAGAGCGTGTTATGGGAGAAAATATTTAGATAAAACAGCCAATCATATAAAATAAACATATATATTGTTAGAAATAGGAAAGTAATAATCGTTTAGTTTTGCCATGGTCTGTTCTTAACACTGATGTCCCATGCGCATGTATCATTTTTAACTGCACCTCTTTCCTATGTAAAGTTATACATACAATTGTCAAGTATAGCCATTGCAGAGTTGCCACCTAAACATCGTTATCCTCCTTTAAATACTTTACTGTCAGTGGTCCAGTCATGTAAGCACCATGGAGACCGGAGGTTCTCCCCAGGGCCCTTGAGTGATGGTGGTTGATATGAAGTAATTACGAGCAGCATCCATCTTGGCTGTGTGCTATTGCCTTTTTAATCAGATTCATCCCTGTCAGGAGCTTCAGTGGACACTGACAAGATCCCATTTCAGGCAGAATGGATCATCTGAGCACACAGCCCTGCTTCAAAGGCGTCCCACAATAGAGGTCCGTGTCTTCAGAGACGAGGCTTTGTAGTGTAATTCTGTGAGGTCATTTGTTTCAATAGCACCAGTCCAGTGTGTTATATAGTGTGAATCTACCTAGAGCGGGTTTCTACACGTGTATTATATGGGATTGTTTCGCAATGAAAAGAAATACAGGGCTGAGATACGTTCTTTCAAAAACAGCATGTATCTAGTGATCATTGCACCAGGTCTTCATCTTTTGTGGGAATATAACATCCTATACTTTGAAATAGAAGCACACAGTTGGGAGTTCCAAAATTGGAAAAGTACAGTATGTACAGTAATCCTTGACGTCAGTAATCCATTAGCGTCATTTTTCTCAGGTTGCATTTTCTGTCTTCAAGAAACATTTTAGGTTTGCCAACACTAATCTACAGATTGAAAGCTCTCATATTACTCAAGACTGTTTGTACATTAAAAATAGCTTTACATGTTAAATAATTTCTCATATCTCATATTTAACTACTGTAAGCCACTGTAAGGCCAAAGTGTAAACACTGTGGCTCTGGGACGTTAACAAAGCATCAAAATGTTTGTTTAAACATGTTGACCAGCCAGAAACAGCAGTATCTCTCAACCAATGGCATGAGTTTGGGGCAGGATTATCAGTTTGTTGGACCAATGAAGGAGTTCTAGAGAAATCTGCTTGAAAATACTAGTTAATTTTGCGATTCCATTTTGGTCACTTTAGTTGTACAGAAAATATGTGTGTCATCTTTAATTAATGCAAATTTTAACGCAGAGGCAGTTTTGTATGGTGGAACATTGCTCTTTTCTGAACCTGATATAAATAATCTTTCAGACGCATTTTCATGATGTCATCAGAGTTGTTCAAAGGTGTCTTTGTTTCAGCAACCTTTGTTTGTCAGTTGCTTTTCTTTTTCTCCAAAGGGACGAATGCGGTTCTTAAAGACTTTCTGCCCCTTCTTGAAGTTCTCGGCATTGTAAGGAGTGGATTTTTGTAACCTTTATTAAATGTCTTTGACTGTAATCCCTGTATAACGAGGACAACAATGCAGCCCTAATTCTGTGACACAAATGGGAGTGGTCACAAGTGCAACATATCCAGGTGCTAAGGGGGTTGCTTACTGGCTCGGGTCGCTCTTTTAATGGGATTTCTGTTTTAAAGCTTCCATAGAAAAATTTGAAAAAAATGACGGTTAGGTTTTAGATTTTAAAAGCACTGTTTCAGACTGGAAACACCAGTTTGGAGATTATAGTATTAGTATATCAGTCTGAAAATCTTATCCTAATTGTTTTATCTTTTGCTATAGTCATAAAAAACGACCTTCTCTAATATCTCTATTTTCTATTGAATTAAGCGTAACCTGTTGCTTCATAACCTGTATGTCATTGCGTGTGTGTGGGGGGGGATGCATGAAAATGACTTCCTTATATCATCGTACGTTGAGTCACCATTGGGAATCCCCACAGTCTGATAACTAAAATGGAAGCTGACATATCTGAGTTTCCGTGTTATCACTGTGGAATATGTGAGTATGCAGCTGATTCCACTTGCATTAACTCCGGCCCACGTTGTTCCAGCCTCCAAACAAGGTTTTATAAGTCCAGCTTTTATAAGTCCAACACCAGACTCAGGACAGCCTTCGTAGGTCCACCTAATCCCTAGAAACTACAGGTGGTAGGAGAGACCGGCCGCCCATATCTGGAACACTTCTCTCAGGTTTTCTTTCACACCCCTTGACTTTCTCTCTCTCTCTCTCTCTCTCACTCCTTTGAGTTTTCAATCCTGGTTTCCAGTGTGGTGGTAATCCCCGTCTGAAAAGGAGCTCCAAGTTGCAAGAAAGACATCTTGGGTTGGCATGCTAGAGAAAGGGGCCTGTCACATTGCTCTTCACAGCTCTTGGCCAGAGGTGTAACAGGGCACCTACACAGGGGGGGGTTTAGAGCGAGAAGGACACTTACAGGAACAGAGGAGCACAAACCAGCAGTATCACTGCTGTATTTTGGACGAAACTTTTTTGATTCCCACAACTGTGTCAGGAAAAGCGTCCCGTTTATTGCGGCCCACAGGAGTTTTGATAGATTTCAATAGTTTTCTGCACTGTTGGAGCTCAGTGATACCTGTGTTCGATCTGTAGACTGGCACTATGAGTGCTGAAACCGCACCAGACTATTATGACTACTCGGATTGGTCCCAAAATGCGGTGCCAACCAAGACTCCTGTTGAGTAAGTACTTCCACTTTGTGTTTCTTTGGGGTAACTTTAAATTTAAACCCTCTTTGTTATTTCGTCGAATTATTTCATGTACAGTTATAATTTAATATGCGAACGTATTATTTGTAAATACTATATGTTTACATATACATTTCAAATTTAGATAAAGATGTATATTAATGAATGTATACGTTTTTCACCATGTTCAAACACTTTTTGCCTACATAGTTCATTTTAAATAATCCCTTATTTTTAATAATGATAATGATCCCAACTTTTAAAAGTATGAATATTCCATATAGCATAAATAACTGTAGAAAATTGAAAATAGTTTTAAATGAGATATGATAATGAGCAAGTGACCCACATATCAAATTTCCAGCTATATTATAGTACGTAAAGTTGCACGTAAGGGTTTATAAATTCTTTAGTTTTCATTTCAGCCAGGTAACAGATAAAGCCATCGAATTTTATCTTTATTGCTGCCCATCATGTCATTTGTTGCAATCCCATAATGCACCGCACACAGCACAGTGTGGTTCCAGAGCTACAGGTGTGCAAACATATCAGCTCATATATCTGCTGAAAGTGATAGTCACATCCATCACTGTGATCCATGCCGAGATTTAACTTTGATCTCGTATTTGATACTTTTCACATATGCAAGAGACTTTTCAGCTGCATTTTAGGTTACGAGACATCAAACGTGAAGATTCGGTTGTCACACATCGGCGTCATCCAAGACTGCCTCTGTTAGTCCATCCAAACAAAACCAGATCCCAGAAGTTTCTTTCACTGTGGGCTCCGGTAGCTGTAAGTCCAGCATTCCAGTTTGCTTAGAAACACGAGCGGGGTCGCGTGCTGGCGTTTTACGTCAGGCGCATTATTTACGCCAATCGGTTTAAATAAATAATCTGCGCTAGTAATGGTTAGTGAAGGTCAGGTGCTCTGGAATGGACAGGAGAATGGGAGAATGTGTACAGGCTCAGTAATCAGCCTGGATCTATCGGCTTATGATAAATACTCTGTGTTTGTGCAATTTTCAGAGTTACTCCACCGTGTGACCCTACAGCAGATGAAAGCCTCTTTCACATATGCATTGCAGCATTATCTGTGAGTTCTCTTTAAAGTTAGCCATGCTAACTTCACTTTACCTTCATTCTTTCTGTATCTGTATTTTGTCTCTTTTATTTTCTGTTCATTCTTTATTACTGTTTGATCTGTTAACACTAATAAAAAGTACCCAAAAGTGACAAACCATGGCAATATGATGGATTTTTGGACATGTACCATAACAATACAATGGTGTACCCCATGTAAATACAGGGGTACATAACAATTGTTATTGGTCAGTACAATGGAATATATCAGAGAACTAGTTAGATATTGGTCAGGAGCCTTATTCAGATAATATTAACATGCAGTACCTGCTTGGCAAGTTAACAAATGTGGTTTGTTTTGTCTATCCATAGACTATAGACTATCTATCCATAGACTAGCATTGAAGAAGACACCCCAGGCATATCTAGTGACCAGAATATAAGTGAGCTACTTTGATATGGGCCAGTAAACAACCACCTAGCAACCACTCAGAACATCTTAGCAACAACCAAGACAATTTTAACTATATTAGCGTGCATCCACAACAACAGACCATCCGGGTTAGTTGGAAAGAAACACTCATCTCTCACAAACACTCATGTCATTTGATGTCACTAATCTGGAAACTGACAGAATTCCCACTTTCCCACTGACAGAATTCCCAGTTTATTTCTATTAAGCTTCTTTCATTTCTTTGATGGTTATAAAAACAGCTGAGTGCTAATTGACTGTGGTAGTCCCATGTGGTCCCAGGCCATCACCTGCCATGTTACTTCTTAAAAGTGTTACAGGTCACTGCAGGCCACTGATCCCAACCATTAACCCCTGAATGTGACCCACAGGGGCATGTGCTCATACCAAACGGGGGCAGCATCTTTGTAAATGGCTTCTGCTCTAGTTCAATGCGTCTGGGGGTTTAGAAGAACTGATAGAACTGACAGATTGTCCTGTGTTTGTGTTCAAAGCTGGTGGTCATGCTGGTTCTTGCCATCTTGGCCAGACGACAGAAGTTGGGTGAAAATCAAAGGGGGCTGACAGGTTTACTCAGGTGAGTGTAATTCATTTCCATTTACCCACAATGCAACATCTTGCCTTTAGAACCCATGACCAAGGATTTTGCTAACGCCCAGATGTTATTTAGTGTTGCGTGTAACAAATAACGTCAAATATAAAGGGGATACTTTGTAAAATAAAAAACATTTTAATTTTGATTACGTTTTTCACAATTTTTTAATGCTTTGAGTTATTCTCAAGCTTTCAGAATGCAAAAGTCCCTCTTCTGTTCAGTATTTAGTAGCTTGACCCATCCTGATAAATGAGATTAGCCAATCACAACAGAGGCTATGTACATATAACTGTCTGGGCACAGTAGCTAAAATAGCTGTTCAATTCTTAGGATGAAAGACAGGGTGATTCAAACTTTTTTCAACTGTTTCCAACAAAAATAGTAAACAAAACTGTGACTACCAAGTAAATAAACATTAAAATTGTAAAAACTGTAAAATATGTCTCACACATGCAGTCTAGAATGTTTATGCAACGTTGTATATATGTTCATTAACTGGTTGTGTTTATTTAGCCCAGTGAACTTTCTGGACCACACACAACATAAGGGCCTTGCTGTAGCTGTGTATGGCGTTCTCTTCTGTAAACTGGTCGGAATGGTCCTCAGTCACCACCCACTGCCCTTTACTAAAGACACTGTCTATAAAGGTATGAGAACTAGTTTTCGAACTTGCTCAGTGGAAAGGTGAAATCCATTCTGTGGTATTTTATCGCATGGTGTGGCAGTAAAGACGCCCCTGTGGGGAACGTGCTGCGACCCATCACTAATGTCCCCTCGAAATGGCAGTTAACCCCAGGTTACTCCATGGGGATATGTTTGAGGAGCCATTCCAAAGCAGCATCGCATGGAGACAAATTCTTCGCCCCCTTGTTTGTGGGCTGTGTATTCTATCACACTATAACTCGATGCTAAAACCCTTACTTAGATTTCAGGCCACCAAAGTGTTTGGGAAATTCACTAGTTTGAAGAGATATCGCAGGGTGTAGCAGTTCTCCCTGCATTGGTGCTATCAAATGAACACTCTCCCTATTCACAAGATGGCACCTGCCCAATGTGGACTCAGTTCACACAAGAGGATGAAAAATAACACCCTGTCTGGTCTTTTTCCCTCTGAAATGCTAGTCCTTCTTAGTTGTGTTTTGTAATTGGATGATCGTCTGCATTTTTGTTTCTTTGGCAAACGGGGCCTCGTTGGGGTAGACAACTATATTTACATTATGTAAGCGTTTGGTTTTTAAATGACATGACAGCCTATAAGCATGAGTCATCGTTTTCTTAAATAATTTCTCAATATAATATTTTGCCACAACAAATATATATATATTTTGCAGCAGTATATGTAGCAATAAAGAACATTTTAGCCTGTACACATGTAATTAGTTGAGTGTTGCAGTAGCTCAGTTGGTAAAGACACACAACTATATTTATACCTTCAATACATAAACATGAATGTAAATGCATTGGTCTGCCAAATACGTTCATGTAAATGTAACTGTTTTGTAGGTGCTTATCACTTACTCAGAGGAGTAATCTGAAATTAAAAGAATAATTTACCCGAAAATGAAAACTCTCACCATCATGTTGTTAAAAACATGTTGTAGAAACCACATGAGAATTTACATTTTGCTTTAAGCGCATTACTTAAAACCATCTTGTAAGTTTAGAATCTACAAAACATACAAACAAACATTCAAAACAAATATGGACTTCAGAATGTATGTATCACTGATGGGAGACATTTTGTTTACCAAGTTAATAATGTTTTGTCATTTATAATTCTAGAGTTCTGGCTGATACTGGCCCTGTTGTACTACCCTGCTTTGTATTACCCTCTGCTGGCGTGTGGAACGCTACATAACAAGGTTGGTTACGTGCTGGGCAGCCTGTTGTCATGGACACACTTTGGAGTTCTGGTCTGGCAGAAGGTGGACTGTCCCAGAACACCACAGGTATGAGTTCAACCGCATTCAAAAACTTCCACTAATAATGGGATTTAACAGCATTGGGGATACTTCGCTTTCCCAATTTGAGTTTTGGACAAATGCTTGAAAAGATGGCTGCTCTGATTAGCTTAGCTTCATTAACCTCATCTCATCAGCCCTCAGTTTTGTTTTCGTTATCTTCTTATCTTCTAGATGAATGGCCAAGCCTTCAAACGATTTGTTCTGCTTCTTTAAGAACTCGCCACAGAGCTTTGCTCTGGTTAATCACTTTAGTTTTTCTCAAGTTTCGCAAGTTAAGTTTCACAAGACCACAAAAAAGGCAAAAGACGTCATTAAGCTTTTATTTTTTTCTCTGAAATAAAGGTTGTGTTTGATTGTGCTGCCTACTGCATGGATTTCACACACTAACAAGGGAACAAACAGATTCCGATTGAGAAACTGGTTGACTGAAAAGGTTCTTCATGAGAGCCGTTAAATTATTTTAAGGCTGAAATTAAAAAAAGCCCTGTTTGTTTTGTCATCTAAATTCTCAGTGACAATTCGCAATTGATTTTCGGAGCCAATGAGTGTAAGGAATTGTGGGTAATATAGGAATAGGCAGACAGATGATTGCACACATTGGATGTTATCTGACATTGATTCGGCTGCTCTTTCTCCGTGTCTGCAGATCTATAAGTACTACACGCTGTTGAGCAGTCTACCTCAGATTGCCTGCCTGGCCTTCCTCAGTTTTCAGTATCCACTGCTGCTTTTCAAAGGCCTGCAGAATACAGAGACAACTAACACCTCTGAGGTGAGAGGGGAGCATATTTACAGAAAGACACGTCTGTGGATTTTAGTTTCTTTTGTTTTCCATAATCCAGGTTTTATCGGGTTAATACAGTTTAAGTTATTGGAAGTTTAAACTTGAACTGCTTTATGTTTTACAAGAAGATTAGAAGGATTTTAAAGGTAATGCTTGACCTGTGCACAGGTAAAAAGTTGTGTTGGAGGAATAGTTTACCCAAAAAATTATTATATTAATTATTTATATGAATAAAAAAATATATATATATTATATGAATAAAAAAATATTATATCATTATTTACTTTCCCTCTTTCTTCCGGGGACTGAAGCCTTCAAGCTTTAAAAGAAAGCAAACTTCCCATTTTGTGTTTGATAAAAGAAGGAAAGTCATACAGGTGACATGACTGTAAATAATTAAAAACAGGACTTTAAATGTTAGGAAAAAACGTTCGAGTGAACTGTTGTATTGTAATCTTAAGGCAGATATAATTTGAAATCTTAGCACCTTGGAAAAAGTTTGAGGGGACTTTGTAAACGTAGGCCTGCATTCCTGTGGTCTAATCATAAGCAGCTCACTGGGGTCGGGTTGTTTTTGAATCACCGAGCACATTTCACAACAGGAGAAGCACAATGTGAGTGTTATTCAGCTGTAATCGCTATGACGAATATGTTTGGGTGAAATGAGAGAAACAATCTCCTTCACAGCGTGTCTAAACTGTGAGAGACGTGACGACTTGTATGCTGTCTTTTTAATTAACAGTCTACAGCAATGCGTTGTCATGTCGTACTGTACCGGTCTATTATGGTTGTACACACAGTGACTGATTTTAACATTGTATTTAATAAATTTACCAAATACAGTGGGTGTAAATGTCTAAGATCTTTACCAAACTAAAGATCTTAAACCTATTATAAAGAAGCTTTATCGATTAATAAAAATGCATAATTTAATGCTGTAATCTTTAACTTCTGCCTCTCTATCAGCAATTCTTGAATTATAAAATTGCAGGTTACTTTTTGTCCTTTTTTTTTACGTATGTTAAAGTCAAATAAAGCCAAACTGAAAAATCAGACTGAAATTGGACAGTTCATGAAAAATCGGACAGACACCTCAAATTATAAATCTTTAATTTAAACTTATCGCTGCAAATCGGGGTAAGATAAGGAGATCATTTGTAACACGGATCTGTTATGTACTGTTATGCTCAATAACTGGATTCTGTTTACTTTTAACCAGAAAAGCTGCAGATTGCAGCTGTAATGATTATGCACTATTTTTAGCTGTCTTATTAAATAAGCAAAAGCATTAAACTGCATGTTAGCTTCTTAATGTAAAAGGTCATATTTACGTGATTCCTTTAAAGCCCACAAGATCTTCTTTAGAACATTCACAAATCACTATATCACTATAATATAGTGATATACAGTAGATATCTGTGATATAGATATATATCATAGAACAGGGATCATCAGGTTTTGAAAATTCATGTATAGTACATGTCTTAGTTCAGTTTTCACTCATACTTAATATAATTTATAGCTAAAATTGTATCAAATACAGGGTGTATGCGTGAATGATCTCCGTCGTATCTTTGCAGGACCTCAGCAGCAGTTATTACAGAGATTATGTGAAGGAAATTCTCAAGAAGAAGAAGCCCACCACAATCAGGTGAGACCCCCCAATGTGGATGATGATGTTTATTAACCCAGTGGTCCCATTACCCATGATTGTCTTTCCATTGAACTTAATGCACCACAGATAGCTGTAACGCATATGGTTATGCGAGGTTGTGAATCTGTGTGATGGATGTGTAGTTTCCCAATGGATGGATAAGGTGAGATATTTCCCATGACAGTATATGAAGCAGCCTACGGTACAATAACCAGCTTGTCGTCAAGTAAATGGACTATTGTCTGTAGTTATACAACTTCCTTCCTTAATGCCATTGATAAACAGCTAATCGCACTCACTCTACGCACACTTATGCAAAGAGCTGTAGATACCAGTTGGCAACTATCCGGAACATGATGTAATCAGCTGACTCACTCCCAAAACAGATAGTCATCCATCTTATGCAAAATTCAGCAGATGTCAAAAAAGGTGCCGTGAGCGCCATGGAAACCTCTTCATGTTTGTACTGAGTTTGTGTGATTATATCAATTAAAATTGTGCCGTTTCTTGCTTTGTAGTGTAAGCACATCAAAGCCCAAACTGTTTGTCAGACTCTCAGACGCTGCTAAATCTTACGTCTACACACCAGAGGATGGTAACGAAATAACTTTTACAACATAAATTTAAAAAAAAAAAAATAATTACGTAAATTTAATGTGTTGTTTTTTTTAATTAGTTTTTAGGTTCCCTTTAAAACTGGCGATATCTGTGGTTGTGGCCTTTATTGCTCTTTATCAGGTAAACGATTCAAAAAAAGGTTAAATTCACGCGTCTTTCATTTATGCAATTTTCATTTCATGTCATTACGTTTTAAATGGCAAAAGTAGCCGCTTATTATTAACGGGCAGTTTTCATTCTCTCACGTTAATGTATATCTCAGATGGCGCTTCTGCTGATCTCAGGAGTGCTGCCCACCCTGCACATCGTCCGCAGAGGAGTGGATGAAAACATCGCCTTCCTATTGGCTGGTTTCAATATCATTTTGTCAGAGGACCGTCAGGAGGTGGTCAGGATTGTAGTGTATTATTTGTGGTGTGTGGAGGGTGAGTCCGTTGGATTTCTGACACTTCGGTTAGACACACACAGAGATACACAGGAAGATGACTTACACAGAATTCAAACACCCCTCGGTTATAAAATGTGACACAACTCATGCACATAACATGCTCATATTTTGGCTGACTGATAATACTTCATGTTGCTAATCATACTTACCAACATTTTTAATACATTTTTATGTCCAAACGTATAAAGATGTGTAGATTGTGTGCCCCTTGCTTTGGCTTTCTTTAAGCTACTATTTATATAAACGACTCTTAAAAGAATAGTTCCTGTAGCAAACTGGGTGAAGCATTGCATTGGCAGTGCTAAGAGTCTGGGTTCGATTCCTAGGGGATACACATACAGATAAATAAATGTATACATTGAATGCACTGTACCCTCCAACACACGAACACACATAGTTTTACAGCCAGTGAGACATCCTATCATTGTATTCAGACCGAACGCAGTGATTGGATGGACATTTTAGAGTCCTGTGCCTTCCACAGAACAATTTTTTAGTGAACCAATGAATTCATGTCATCTAATAGTGTCAGCCGTGCAACTAAGAGCTTTTAAATGATATTTTTTTCAATTGATCAAGACTTTTTGATAAACCTCTGAGTTGTACGTAACTTCAGACAGTTTACCGCCTGCAGTACAATCCCATAAAGCAGCATTCTGTACGCCTCCACTTTCACTCTGCTTTTAACACCCATGTAAATCAACACACACACACACACACACACACACACTAAGTCAGCAAAGCTGATTGCTGAACTGTAGCAGGACTTGTTTTCCAATCAGTCAATGGTAAAAAGTGCTGAGGTTGTGTGTCAAAGGAGTTTATTTGAAAGTGTGTGTGTGTGTGTGTGTGTGTGTGTGTGACATTGACCTATCCAGCTCATGTGACTGTGGTGTGTGTATTGCAGTGTGTTACGTCTCAGCTGTGACCCTGTCGTGTCTGGTCAACCTTCTCATGCTCATGAGAACCATGGTCCTGCACAGGTGAGGCTCAAAACTGCACAACCTTCCTCATTGCATGTCCGTCACGTCAGTCCCAATGTACAGAAGTCAAAAGTTTAATATCCTCACACAAGCATATTGTAAATATGTATTAAATTAGCAAAACAGAAAAAAAGAGACATTTTATCGCTTCTTATATTTTTAGTATATTTTTTTATACTGATAGCAAGAATGGACTAGATGTCCAGAAAGGTGTAGAGAAAATAGGGCAATAGAATCCGTAAATGTTGCATGCCAGACTCAAATTCACATTTTCCATATGCTCACCACAGCTTAATGTGTCATAGCACTACTCCACCAGGCCATCGCAAAGATATATAGACGCCTTTTATGAAAGCCTCAGTCACATATTTCCACCTTTTAATTGTGTGTCACATGTCTCAACAAATGCAGATTCACACACGTATGTTAATACATTACTAACATTTTCTTTTAATCATAAATGACTGCCGCTATTAGGAACCAGAGATAGCCGAAGGTGAAGCATGAAAAACATAATTTCCTAGTCTAACAAGCAGGAGGTAATTACAGCCAGGAATACTAGATTCAAAATAATGACTTTTTAAATTGAGTTTTTAAATGTCATTATAAGCAATTGACTCGTGTGACACGCGATTGAGAACTCAGCTCCTTAGAGACGTCCGCATGCATTACATGCGTTTCGCGGGTGATGCGTGTCTATTAACGCATTGAATGGAGCATCTGTGTTCTGTGACTGTAGGTCTAATCTGAAGGGACTGTACAGGGGAGACATCTTTAATGTGTATAACTGCCAGAGGAGCATGAGGCCGTCTCGGCCCGCCCTGGTCTGCTGGATGGGCTTCACCAGCTACCAGGCGGCTTTTCTTTGTCTGGGTAAGACTCTGTTTGTTCTCTGTATCGCTAACTAATTGTCTCTAGCTGTGAGCATGCGCATGTTCTATCGGTGTGATGTTCCTGCACATCTCACATTGCATCTGTGGTCTGTGTCTCTGGCATGTCCAGGCATGGCAATCCAGACTCTGGTGTTCTTCATCTGCATTCTGTTTGCTGTCTTCCTCGTCATCATTCCCATTCTGTACGGAACTAACCTTGTGCTGTTCCACATTATCGGCAACATGTGGTAAGTGGCCTTCACTCCCCTCACTATAGATGATGGTAATGATGATGGTGACCATCACGTGTGGCCTTCAGTGAATCATGTGACTTCAGGGTCGTGACCCTGTAAGCCACAGATCTTTTTGAGTGCCACGCTAAACCTTTCTGCTTTCTCACATCATAAGCCATAAAGCTAAGCAATTAGATAAGTGCCTCCTAAGATGGGGTCTCGCTTACATGTGCTCTTTGCTGAAGGCCCTTCTGGTTGACGCTGGTCCTGGCTGCTCTGATCCAGCATGTGACTTCCAGATTTTTGTTCATCAGGAAGGATGCAGGAACACGAGATCTGAACAACAGGTGTGGGGAATTACAATGTACATACTGTACA
>JAZGTJ010012758.1:0-15587 GCA_036877575.1 Botia almorhae
ACGTGGGGGGTGGGTTCCCTGCAGCAGCATGTGGAGTAACACTACACCTCAGAATTTAACCAACAGCGGGGCAGAGAGACAGACACTGAGGACAGGAGAGAGATTCAGAGGGAGGGGGAAATCAATAAGCGAGGCCGGAGAGCTGGAGGGAGCTCTAAATGGATTAGACTAAGGGAATGTGTTCGATAGGTTATGGCTTTTGGGTGAGCCAGTCACCGCAGGCCATGCAGAATACTAATCAGCACTGCGGCCTCTGCTTTACAGACCTCACTGCACGCTCAGCACAAACGCAGAGCGACCTCATCTCCCTCCACACCGAACTCCACAAGATCCCACCCCAGCTAACAATTTTCGGGCTGTAAGAATGTTTCCTGAACATTTCCGTTAGGTAACAAAAACGTTAAAAAACTTCTTTTGAAGGTTCTAGGAACATTCAAAATGTCCAGTTTTTTAGACGTTGTATTAAAGTTATTGCTTGGGTATTCTTTCTTTAATTCTGTAATGCTTTTAAAACATTCCACTAACAGCTTAAGAATAACGCTTTTGATATACAACCTGTTTTATGTTACATGTATAAAGTTCTACTAATGCTACTGCAAAAACTTTTTTGATAACTTTGAGAGAACTTTTACAGACGTTCTGAGAACATTGCCTGTTAGCTGGGCAGCCTTGTCTGTAGATATGCATGATGGATTTGTCCGCAGTATCGGAGCGAATCCGAATGTTTTTCAGCTGCATTCCTATGACGCTTACATCATAACGTCTTTCAGTGGGATTTGATCACATGACCTCTTACTGTTGGCTTGCTTTGAGTAGCAGGAGATCAAGTTCCTCCACAGAAAACCAAATGGACGGCAGAGGTTAAATAAGGCCAGCATATGTCTGTCTTTATCTCCGCTCAGACATTCAACAGCATGCCTGAGTTTCCCAGAATTCATTCTGCTCTACAGTATACGCCACTGTAACGTCGCAGCTCGCTCAAAAGCAACAGCAGCTAAAGAAAAGGGTTTTAAAAACAGTTTAATCCCTCTTTTAGTACAGATTTCATTCGTTTCTAAAGAATCCAAAGTGTTCTTGAGCAAAAATACACAGAGATGCAAAGAAATGTGTGTTTTACTCCATCAGACTCTTTAATCGGAGGAAACTCGGCAGAAAAGCGCTCACAACACCCACGGGCCGCTAAGATTATCGTCTGGATTGAAGTCATAGCGGCAAATCCTTTCACCGCCTCTCCGCCGCCCCCTCCCTCCCTCTCTCTCCTTCTTTATGTTTAATGTGGCGGTACACCAGTGTACTAAAACATCAAACAGAAGCTATTGCCTTTCATTTCCACAACTGAAACCAAGTCGTGCATGTTGTAGTTCTTTTTTTGAAAGCAGAGCACCAACAAATGCCTGCTTCAGAAACAGAGAGAGAGGGAGAGGAAGAAAAAGAGACCATCTGTACTGATTTTTGGGAGCGAGTCAGTAGCTGCGGGCCATCAAGTGAGTACGCCGAACACTTTTTGTTTCTCTCCAAAGGACAAACTCATGACTGCCTCCACCACACGGGCTCGCTGGAAACAATTAGCAAATAAATAAATAAATGACAAACGAAAACAAATGTCGCGGCCCTGTTGCCTTCCACGCACTTGTAGTTCCGTGACGGTTTTTCTTGAAGCTTCAGTTTGGGCCCTTAAACATGTCAGTGGGTTTGTGCAATTTGTATTGCATCCCAGCTGTCCCTTTAAATCTCATTTTTACACACTGAAGTTTATACTCACGAAATGCTGACAATGGTGCGATGCAATAACGCAAAGAGAAGACGACAGGGTTGTTAAAGTAGCACTACGCCATGAGGCCAAAAGTTTAGAACGTTTTTTGCAACACACTGTAATATAGGCATCCACTCACCGATGTATTTTTAGAGAGGCGAGTCCTGTCGCTTTATCACAGCTTTATTTCAAACTTGACTGCTCTTTCTAGAACCTCTACATAACTACACAACAGCTATAGCTACACAACATAACATCAATACCTAAATCTACATAACAAAATTGCACAATTCCTAAAATGATCTAGTAGCTGTGCAATTAATCATAATCGATTTTCAAATTCAGTTATGCCTTCCATCTATTATGAAACAAAAATCATAGCGGTAAAATTATTATAATCTCATTTTCTTCTTGTTTTTATAAATCCATTTTTTAAATTTATTTCTTATCGGTTTTTTAGTTAAATCAACTGTTAAAAAGTTTTTTTTTTATGTTTTTAATTCAATAAATACATGTTGGCCAAAATAATTGTGACTATGACTTATAATTAAGCAACCCTGTAATCTAGAATAAGTCTAGAATAAGTCTAGAATAATCAGGGACAGAGAGTAACAGATAAGAGACAGACAAAGAGCAAAAAGTGAAAGTGCAGAAACCACAAGCTGAACTTTACTGACGGGGCGATGACCTCAAGGTCACGTCGGCTAGTCCTGACCCTGCCGTATACTCAGCCAGCTGGAAAACTAGGAGCAAACAGCTCCTCTACAAAGTGCACACACACAAAAACACACACACACACAGGGCCAAGTGGGAACTCAGTGTGTGTGTGTGCATTTGTGTGTTGAGGATTTTGGCAAGTTGAGAGAGGGAGTTTGATGAATGACCAGCTCTTCTTAAGAAGCTGGCAACCGCTCTGCTGACCCAGACAACCAGAGGTCACGAGTGAGCTGGGGGTCCAGGTGCCCCCCAAAACGACCCCCGGCCTGCCCCCACACGCCGCAAGCCGCCACCTTGTTTTCAGAGATCTGTTGTGCTCAATTAAACTTCACAGGACACCTTCCGCATCTTTAGCTGAGGTCTTGACACGGGGGCCAAAAGCTAAGTCCTGCAGTCGTAAAACAGGCCCCTTTAACATGCTAGAACAAATAAGATACAATCCACCCGACACCAGACAAGAAGCCAATAAAACACTGACTTGTTCACAGTCGACCAAAACAAACATTCAAGAGTTTGGGGCAGGAAATCATGACACCTTAACACTGTTATTGCTATGTTAAGCCTCTGCGATCGCGTAACAACCTCTGGTCGTTCGGTAACACTGGCCACGTCTCCAAAAAGGACTTGCGACGGTAACGCTGATGTAAATTTTAGTTTTATGTGCGTTCACAAGTTATATATTAGCGGCAAACTTTACGCAACTGGCTTTACTTTATGGCAAATGAAACAGACATATTGATTATTAATTTCTTTGTTTCATTTATTTTGTTTGGAAAAAAGGAGAGTTTAATATTTGAAACAAACCAACTGTCATACAAATGTAAATATTTACTTAAGTCTTGAACCAGCTTCTAGTTAACACCGATGTTTTGAAGGTTTTGTGTTTATTTAAACAAAAAATACTGTCACATGCTTAAAAAGAAAGTCTAAACACTGAACTAAAGGTTGCGAACATATTCCAGAATGAGATGCAATTTAAGTGGATGGTTTAAAATAAAAAGTTTGATATAAGGGTTTGATATAAACCGCATGGGTTTCACTGTTCTAGCTTAAAGCCTACCAACGTTTTTCTGCAGCGCATAGAGCATGGGAGGACAAAACAAAGGTGCAATTTCACAACACATACAGCCATACAACGCAAATTATTAGCATACTTTTCTTGTGTAAAATGTAGCCTGGCAAGTGAGAGTTGTGTTTTACAAGTAAAATGAACTTCACTTTACGTGTTCAAACTTGACTTGCAGGGAACCAGTAGGGAACCAGATCTGAATTCCAATAGCTGAAATAATCCATGTAACCTCATCTAAAGAGTTTCACAGCAGCTTCTAAAGAAATACGGCTGGCCATATTATCATTTACTATAACTGCAAAATACAAGTAAAAAACATGTAATGGATCACAAAGATGGAACCTGGCCAACTGCACACAACAGACAAATGTATTTATTTGAAATGTCTTTTTCTCAATTGCTCAGAAAGTAAAAGCAGCGTCTTGAATTCTGTTTAACTAACTAACCATGATCTCGATAATGTTACAGTCATTTTACAAGAGAATGGAGCTGAACAGCTCACACACTGGCACAATGACATGGCCAGGCTTGGTGAAGCACAGAGACAGGACATGGCACGATGCCCACCCACGAGCCTACTGCCCCTCATTTCTGTCTTCACCACCACCTTCTCAATAGGCATCTACTAAGGTGCTATTGCCAACACGGGCTAGTCTTCTGCCTAGCTAAAAATGTTTGATTGCAAGAACGTTTTCCTGTTTCGATTAAGAAACAAAAACATTAAAAATGTTTTATTGAATGTTCTAGGAACGTTCGAAACCATCAGTTTCTTAGACATTGTATTAACATTATTTCTTGGTTATAAGAATGCTATTCAAACTTTTTTGTTTAATTCTGCGACATTTTTAATACGTTCCACGAACAACATAATAACAACATTTTGAGATATATGATATATAGTGATAAAAAAAACATTACACTAACATTACTGCAAAATTATTTTGATAACATTGAGATAACTTTTAGAGAATGTTAGCCATAGAACGTTCCCTGTTAGCTGTTAGTGTACACACAACACTAGTCGCGCCGAGTTTTGTTACTGTGGGAAAACACAACTGCGGTAAAAAATTCTAAATTGTAGTAACGGCTGGTTGTCACCGTACAAAAAACTTCCGTTTCTGGCATATGGACGTCAAAAATCAGCTGGGCGCAGAACACGATTTACTCATTCAATTCACAACCACAGACCACAACCCACAATTTCCTTTATGATGTGGGTAAAGATTTCCTATTGCCCGAAATACTATGTTTTATTTAGTTGGATTGTATGAAAGCGAATAACGTCAGCTGCCATTCGGACGCTGTCAGAAAACTTTCCTCTGTGCCCACTGCATTGCGGATGCCAACTAACGAATCAAAGGCATGCAGCAAGCAGACAAAGAGGGTTTGATACCAGCCGCCATCCTCAGTCACTGGCACTCTCCTGGCACAACGCTAACAAAATGGCCGCCTTGGCTGCACTGGCACAATGCGAGGGCATTGTCTGGAGATGGGCACTGGGTACTAGAGGCAAAACACGCCGAACTGCCACTGTAAGCCCCTAACAGAAAGCTCGGCATTCATTTGCTGACATTAATTTACTTCAGTAGCCTCCCCAGCTAACAGGGAATGTTCTCAGAACGTTGGCGAATGTTCTCTAAAAGTTCGCTCAAAGTAATTGAATAAATTGCAAAAATAAAAAATAACAAAAAAATCTACAAAATTACGAGAATGTGTTTTTAAGTTTATATACATTTTCCAGTTCCAGTTGTTAGTGGAACGTTATAAAAATAATTTTAAACATTTAATAACCAAGCAATCATGTTAATACAACATCTAAAAAACTGGATGTTTTGAACGTTCCTAGAAGAATCAAAATAACATGTTAAATGTTTTTGTTACTAATAGAAACATTAGGGGAGCATTCCTACAACCTAAAATTGTTAGCTGGGTCTTCAAAATTCTGATCTGTTTAGATTCATAAAAGGGTACGAATCTCATTAGTGATTTAACATTTTTACATTTATAACATCGGTCGGCCACTAACATCAAACAAATGACTAGAATTCTTTACAACTGTATAAATGTAGACATTTATAAACAAATTACTAGTGTTAAAATGTTAAACATGTTATGCTCATTCTTTTACGACAAGAAAAGACATAAAACAGTAGTGGCTACTATGAACGGATCTATTCAGAACAGTATACAAGACTTAGGCTAATATGAGAGCCAACAGGCGAATGCACGGCATTTTACAAAGACACAAAAGAGATTGTGATGCCAACCATAGTGCCAGTGGCAACCATTATTGTCCCTCCGCTCTGCCTTCTGCTTGCACTGGCACTTCAGTTTCACAAAATGGAGGTGCCATGCCTGACGATAACCCAACTTTCACATACACGTATGACCGGTGGGCCAAGAACGTTATTAACGTTATTATTTATGGTGGCTAAAATATGTGATGTTTTGTAAAAAAAAAATAATAATAATTTGAAAGACTTGGAAAAACATTTTAGTGGAAAGTTTAGTTTGTAGCCGACCTGTTTTTCCCCTGCAAAGAGCAACATAACATGCTGGAGCAAAAACATTATGGAGAGTCCACAAATAAAATTAATGTACAAATAAAATTAATAACAAACACGGGGAGATAAAGTGCAATTAAAATGTGTTTAAAAATTGGATTCAAATAATAAGAAATTGTACTTATGTTGTAATATAAATGTAATGTGTACTTAAATGTAATAAGAAAATATACTTATACTCTAAAATATAATAAGAAAAAAAACCTAGTATAATATTTCACACTTACATTTACTTTTCATTTCTGGTGTATTAAATTCTGATAGTAATTTGGTCATAAAAAGTGCTGCATGGCAATTATGCACAAGTGTTTGTGTCTGGCTCTTTCGTAACAAATACATGGCATTTCCAGAGCTAGAAAACTTTCTTCCCTCATTTTCCTTTCTTAAGCAAATGTAAAATATGTTTAAATAAAATTTACATTTTACTTTTTAAATATACCAAAACAGGCTGGACTGAAACTTTCCTGTTTCCATCACTTGTATGAAAAACATGGCCTTGATCAGGTACACATATAACAGATCTAAATTACATTCGTTTTATTTAGTCTCTACACCCTTTAACCTGCTAGTTAAGAGTACCACATGGTCTATCAATTTTATTTTACAACCCGCCCCCATTATTTTAGCTTTCTTACCTTGATCCTGGACATAGTATGCCAGAAACAAGTCCAGCTCTTTCACAGAGACGGTGATGTGATGGGGCTGAACGCAAAGTGCTGGGTTGGTGCAGTGCGGAGACTTGACCAAGCGCTCCCCGTCGGTGCTCTCCAGCGGAATCCCTTTGAACAGGATGACCATCACCAGGTCCAGCCGCCACACTTTGTCAGCCTGCCTCAGGCAGTCGATTCGCCGGATCTTGCCCTTCTGGTCGGGGTTGGAGAGAACACAGCACGGGTGTTTCTTGCCCGTTACGCTGAGCACAAAGTCTTCTCGGTACTCCTGCCGGATGTCCTTGCGCAGCTTGGCCAGGAGACGAGACGCCCATTTCTGCTTGATTTCAGGTTTCTCACTCAGCAGCTCGTCTTTCACGGCCCTCTCCTCATCCTTGGACATCCGCTTCTCGTGCTTCTTAAAGTACTTGCGTTTCCTCGCCTGCAGGTTGAACCAGGTGTAGGCTATGGCTCGCACGTGCGGGAGCAGCGCCTCGATGAAGGGATGAAACTCATCCTGTAGAAAGAGAGAGAGAGAGAGGAAAAGAGGGAAAAAATTTAGCGGGAACAGAAGTGACCTTTTGGCATGAGTTCTCGTCTGAATTAGCCAACGGTCCGTGCAGCCAAAACCGAACCAGAAAAAACGGTCCAAACCGAACCAGAGAAAACAATCGCAAGCGAAGGCTATGTGTGAGATGCTGAATATAAACAAAAATCATACGAGTGACTATATTTAATGGTCCGCGAAAACCATCAGACAGCTGCAAATTTGCAAATATGACCTTTTAACAGTTTAATCAAAGACCGGCTTACGATGTCCTCCTTTTCGGAGAACTTTTAAGCCCAGAAAGCATAAAAAACAGGATTTTAAAATATCAAGGTAAAAACATTCATCTACCATTTCCACCTCGACTGCGGGCAGCGCCGGCCGGCCTGCAGGTGTCGGAGGCACACAGAAAAACGATGCCACTGTTTACCGCGTCCACCCGTGCCGTGCCAGCACAGAGCAGACAGTTACCGAATCGCCAATCTCTCACTCCCCTTCTCTCTCTCTCTCTCTCTCTCTCTCTCTCTCTCTTTTTGCCCCCCTTCTTTCGCTCACTCCCCCTGCATCTCCAGCCATGCTCAAAGCACCAGTCCATGTGTTGGCACAGGAGAGCATGCACCCCCCATACCTCCAGATCTCTTATCAAAGCGTCCTGCATTCCTGAAACAGCCCCTACCACAGAGCCCTGCAGAACCTCTCGGAATCCTGGAAAACCCAGAGAGTCACCAAATACCTTGGACAAGGACAGCTGAGAGCACGATTATCAACCACACTTGCAAAGACAGCAAGACAAATGGGGACATGTCTTTTGTCTAAAATGAGAGCACAAAGCTTTACAAGGCCAGAATTAAGTTAAGGCTTTTAACTAAAAAGGCAACAGTGAACAGTGTGGGGGAAGGTAATTGTACACCTTTAGCAAGAAGCTTTCACTCTATACTACGAGGTGCTTGCGGTCCTTGGGAATCACTTAATTTGTTAGCAATAATGTGCGACAATTATTTTAAGCCCCTCCGAATCAAACCAAGATGGACAATGAAAATGGCATCTTGGCACACAAGGCACATTCTTTGGGTCCCAGAGCCGTTTGGTAAGAGTGGCATTAAAATGCCAAACCAAAACGAAAGCGGACCGACGCCTCAACCAAGCGGCAGAGTTAATTCACACTTGTCGTATTCAGTGTAAGCCTTTTTTGTCTTCATGTGCACCAACTTGTTGTAGCATTACACTACAAACTGAGCAAACCCAGTTGCCAATTTTACAGACCATTGACTAACATTTGCTCAACGTTTTCCATACCTATAATCTCCTCGTCACTCCAACAAGAGAAAACTATTGAACATTGTTAAGAAATATTAGTCATGTTTTAATACAATTTTCATGCTAATTACTGAAAGAAAAATGCTCAATTTACCACTTTTTAAAACTCCTGTTTTTAATGTTAATAAGATCAATAAAACCAGGTTATGTTCTTTAATGGCCGAAAGAGCAAGTAAAACTGTAGTTTACACGCTAGGTTTAGGAAAATAAGTTACGAATTACGAAAGTGTAATTGTGTAAAAAATCTCCAGATACTGACATCGGGAGACAATCCTTCATACACTTTGCAAACATCTTTGTAATTTTTCCACTTCTGCACTGAAATATGAACAAGGACGGCTGCGAATGGATCGGGCAAGAGTTAAACCACATATTGTTCTGCATGCAGGCGGGCAGCAGCGTTTTGGGAAACCACAACCAGTACAGCATTGCCTGTATCTTTGTGACAGCCCCACACACATAGCCCACACTCAACCACTGTATAAATACCAACAGAACTACACAACCTAGGAATGTTTGTGCAAACCGTCACACGAAAACGTGCAATGGTTTGTGTTGCACAAGAAAAAATGTAACGCACTGAAGAGCGTGCGTTTCTTCAGTATGTCGTGTAGTCCAGGAATTTATTTAAAAAAATACAAAGTGATAATTTTTCCAATAGTGTCAGACATTTTTCATATTACTGTAAGGTTACAACAGTAAGTATATTCAATAATTGTCTCTGAATTCTCTCTTTCATTGTTACAGCTGAGTGCAAAATGAAAATGTCTATTACCGCCCAATTCCTCTCACCAAAAATACACACATTGAACATTGGACGGTATGCAAGAAGTAATCAATTCAATCAATTTTGTCCACTATGAATTTAATAATTAAAATAAAAATAAGTTAACCATTTCACTGTTATTTGGCCTCCAGAATGGTTCATAATTTAAAGTAATTTTTATCCTTGACTTAATATTTTTAAATAAATTTCTGTGGTTTTGCGACACATCCCCTTTGTTTTCCAACAAACATTACACTTAAATTAAACGTCATGTAAAATATAACACAATCCACTGATCTGTTTTCATAATTACAATTAGGGTTTGGTGAAAAATATTCACAAAATTTCACAATATTTTATTCAGGTTTAGAAATTACATTAATGGGAACAGTTAAAAAAATCAGTTTTAAAAGTTTCAAATGTAATCGTTTTAAAGTGTAGGACAGTGCACTGGGTTGTGGGCCGCGCAAGCTCGGAGCTCTGCTCTGTACTCACCATATCTCAGTCAATCACTCTCTCATGCCAAGTAAAATATAAACAGTAAAATTGTGTCAGCCAAAACCGGCGGACTCTGTCCAACCGCTGAATCAAACCTTATCATTGTTTTCATCTTAATTCACTCTGTGAGAAGAGCTTGCAGGACAAACTAAAGCTCAAAACTGAGGAAAAAGCAGGGCGAGGTTATGACAGCGAGTTTCTGTCTGAATTCAAACTTACTCTCCATACCTCGCGCTTTGAAACTGCATATGGATGAACAATATGCGCTGTTCGGTTTGTAAATAATATTTGTTTAATAAACCGTATGGCTTTAGTCACATTTAGCGTAAAACTAAGTGGGTAATTTGCGACGGTTATAAAATTACACTAATTTTGGAGTAAACTTTTGTCCGATTAACTACAGCAAATATTTCAATTTGCGTGTTTAACGACGTGCTGTGCATTACGCGATATGTATCAGCAGCACCCGCAAAAAAAACTGCAGCGACTTCAGTACGTTCACTCATTAAGTTGCATGTCCGCTTTTGCTTTCCTTTGCGTTTAAAAGTTACACTTTTAAAGAAAGCGCTTTAAAATGGACACCGACTTTCAACGATTTCAGGGCGCAGTTAAGTCTAAATGAATCGATTCCCTCACGTCTCTATTTTCCCACGGGCCTTTTGTACAAAGACATCACGCACGGAGAAGTTGTTAAAATGCGACATACAACTTGAAAATGCAAAAGGGAAACGTCCAATAAATGCGCATATATGCAAGCAAACAAAACACAATGGATAATGTACATACACTGCAACAATATAACAATTACCTATTTAAAGAGAGTTTTAAAATAGATTCCGATAAATATATAGATATATATCAATACCTGTGTTAAGCAAATCGGCGAATACATCATGACCTTGCTCGCCTAAGGAAAAAGATCGCGCGGTTATCAGAGTCCTGGAGGAGATCACGGACGATTGATCTTATCGGTTCATTCTTCAGAGCGAGTGCTGCTCCGTGCACGTCTGAGTAAGATCTGATATCCTCATTCAAAAACGCACGGTCTTATCCGGCAACGGAGAACAACTGGAGATCCCACACTTAACATTAAACCGATCCGGGCGATTGTTTAAAGAGCACAACAGATTAGCGAATCTAGACGCATCCACGGCGACGGAGCTGAGATCGCAGCTGAGCGAAGGAAAAAAAACTGCCGGAATCTGAGAGTTAAGTTGTAAAGAGAAGCCTTGGAAAAAATATCGCACGTGCAATATGAAAACTTGAAGGCGCCTAATTTCTGATCCTATGTTTGCTTTTCAAACTTGATGTAATATGGGCCGGTAACACCCTCTAGTCTCCTGGAGCCTAACAAATCAGTCTGAAGATTTTCCCCCCTTTAATTACACACTCATACTCCTCCTCTTCCAGCGAACGCATATCCCGTATCTCCAGCCCACCTCAACTGCACCTCAAACGTGACAGTGGCAAAGATTTTCTACTATTAACACATGTGCCCTTATTTTACGCAGCGAGGACTTCGGGCGAGCACGTAAAACTGTCAATGCGACGGAGCGCAGCTTGCTAGTGCAATACAGTACAGAACAAAGATTTTTGCTGACACCTTCAATTACGAACGGGCACAATTTAGGCCATTAATATCTGTTCACAACAGAGAAGAAACAACACAAATACACAATGGTTATCCAATAGGCCTTATTTTCGTCCGCATACTCATATGTTCATTTCATATGCCATTTAAAGTCCAGACTATAAATTACGTATTTCTCATAAAACAGAAGGCGTAGCTCTTAAACGCGAAAGCGTATTTATCGTGCGAATGCAAGTGTGGGCCTGCGGATTTCACTGTACAACCTAGCTCAGAAATAAAGAAACCGGAGGAATTTAGGAATGCTCGGAGGTGTTGAATGGATCAGTGTGTAAAATCGAACAGGGGTTCGAATTTGGCGCCCGTTTGCGAGAAAGGCCGACAGAAACCTACAGAAGATTTTTACATATCTAAGGAGACATTAGCAACAGCCAGGTTTGTTTGCTGGACAAATAATGATTCTCATAACGTTACACGGGCACGCTGCAGTCAAAGCCCACCCCCTCTCTCCGTAGACGAGCGGTCAATGTCTTTATATGAAGGACACAGAATCCAGCGGGGCAAAACTAAGTCTAAACACCTTCATGGTAAAACGACGGTTTGTGGACACGAATAATAACATTTTCCAGAAACAAACAACCACTATTCGTGCACCAATATATCCTTATTAGGTTCAACGTTTCATTTGTCATGGAAAAGTTGATAGAGGGTGACAGAAAGTCGATGCAAGGGTCATTACGTAAAGCAGAAACAGGCAAGCGTTTTAACGAAGGCAGAACTGTGTGAAATGGTCACAAGGGTAAATATCAACTTGTCCAGGTATTCGCGCTGCCGCACCGTGCCAAAAGCGCACTGCTATTCAAACGGGAAGAGTTTTAGCTAACGCAGGAATCATGCCAAGAGCGGATCTCCGTAGGCACAAACTCTGCCACTAACTTCTGACACAACGATATGACCCATATAGGACGCCTGCCAATGCGTGACATAAACGATCCGACATGTATTTCTCCGAGTTTGCAGTTTAAGTGTCTGAATCATTCAACTGAAGGCTGCACTGCTGTACAGACAGTGCTGAAGTTACACACGCGCAACACAGTAACTCGATCAACAATATTCACAAACGTTAGTAACACAGTGTTTTTCATCATAACGTACCATTGCACTGTATTGCATGGAAATGAAGGGGATTCCTGGAGGCCGGATGAAACCGAAGCCGGTACGTTCACATGTCTCAAGTTCAAAAATGTGTGCTTTTTTATTTTTTCTCTCTCTTTTCCTGTCTTTCACGTTGTAGTGCTTACAAAAACGAACACCGGAAGAGAATTCTTGGCAGACGGGCGGCAAAATCAAGTCAGCGAGCGCCTCAGATATTTTTTTCTCGTCCGTCCTTTGCAAGTCAGTCTTTTTGGATTGCTTTTCAGTGGCGGAGTTGAACGCGGTCCAGAATAGGCTGAGTTTTTCCAAGTGGGAAGGTCCGCGCCTTCACTTTCTCTGTCTGTCGTCGCTGTTCCTCGCAGCAGTCCAACGTAGCTGCGCGTTTGGATACATCCTCGCTTCTGATTGGTCGGCGCTACGCTCTGCGTTCCGTGCCCCAGGCCCCTCACTTCCGCTCGGCAGGCAGTGTCACTATTTGCATATTAACATTGACCAAGTCCCATCAAAGCGAGACCGAGCGAAATTGAGACAAGTGGCTGAAGTTAGGTCAAATTCCTGCGTGCATTTTGGCCTTAATAGACGTAAAGAAATGCTTTAATAAACAAAGTTTTTTATCGACGTTATTTTAAATAAATTGCAACAAAATCAATTCATTAGTTTTTCTTTTCTTTAGCAAGGGGTGATAATGATATAAATCTTTCTCCTCCCTCTTCTTCTTCTTTATGCACTGTTCGTGCGTGTCCCTTTTAAATAGCTTTAGCTCCCCCTTTTATGCGTTTAAACTTTAATGAATTACTAATATTGCCATTGACAGGCCATTTTTAAATCGACGGACAAATACTATATATGTTACTAAAACATTGTTTAGATTGTGTAAGATATTGCAAAGACAGACACCACTGTTAGAGAGCACAATGATGGCATTGATCCAGAACAGAACACCACCGTCACACACACGAGTCCAGCGCCATACGAATCAAGCGAACATTAATAAGAGCATGTTTTCTGATGCACACTGATGCACGTTTAACGTTAAAGCGAAGTCAAACAAGTTGTGCATTATTATGTCACATGTAGTCTTAATAAGTAATTAAAATAACAGGAAACCAGTCATTTTTCCACCAATAGCATATAATGGACTTATCTGTTATTCTATCGAATATAAAATTATTGTTATGACATATATGCCATAGACTATATCACGTTCAATGTTTATAATGTCCTCTAAATCAACAACATATTTTAGTCAACCTTGTCTTTTAATATGGATGAGTAGAAGCAAAATCAATCGACGTAAGCAGCCTGTCCATTTTGGTTGTAAACATTTCCTATTGTTTTCTGTATATTGCTAATAAATTGCCATTTTTGCACGTTGTTTTATATTTATTTATCCGATACATACACGTAATAGGTATTTTCACCTACGTCGCAGCGTGCCGCTCAGGACACCCACACAAAGACCGAACTGTAATTTGTGACACAAGTTCTCACAGTAAAAAGTTAATTTTGGTTGCGGCTCTGTCTGTAATCTACCAGAAAGGAAACTGCAGTACGAAATGAAAGACGCGCGTCAGTTTTTCAAGATAAATGACTCGTGTGGAATTAGCCGTACGAGATTTCTGGTTTACAATATCACACTTGTGAAAACAAACACACGGCTTGTTGGAGCATTATACCGAGTAGGTGGAGTGTGACACGAAGTGAAGCGAAGGGGCTCCAAATTCTTAGACTTAAATTTTGGCAAGCTCAGTCATGAGCATAGGAAACCACTAGGTATTCGCGCAAATATTTAGGCTATACGAATCAAAGTATATAGAAATCGACGCCCTTTTGGATCAGTGTGTTTGTTCTGTTCACTTGTGGCTGTCAAGTTTTACATGAGTTTGGATATCTGTCGTGCGCGCGCAGAGAACCTCGAAACAGCCTCCGACGTAAGTGTACATTTTATATGGAGGTAAAATCTGAAGACATTTAACGCCAGATTTACTAGTCGTCAATTATCGTTTTACCTGTACGATGTGTATGTAGTACGGACGCATCACTAATCGATTTCGTTCCAGAAGCCTCTAGAAATGATCAGAAAGAGTTCGGTTCGGTCTTAGCCAGTGATGTCAAGAAAATCCGTGCTCAAATACAAACACTGGTTATCACAGGTTAGAAAAGCTGTTATTTTGCGGTTAAGTATCACTTCCTTAAATCCTGCGAGGTGGGATTAGAAATTAGCCTACATTAATATCCTGTTTATTCATGTACAAACATCGTTTCACCTACCGTGCACATTCATTTTTAAAACTGGTCAACAGTTAAGTGACATAATTCTTTCATTAAATGGAAAACGATGACCTGCTTCTTTTAAATACATTTTATCACACATTAAAAAAATGGTTTGCAAGCCGACCATAAATCAGTCAACTGCTTAACAAAGGGGCGCGCTTAATAACAGCTTAAAGATGAACCATATACCTCGTTGTATGGTCACAGCATTAATTTCTGCCACATTTATTCATGTGCGTATTCATTGCCTTAGAAAAAACAAAATTTCTAAGGCAATTAAATACCACAAGGCTCTTCAAAAGAATACGTTATTTATTCTTAAATTGTTATGAAGTAGCTTTTTGTAATAATTCATCCCACTCTGGCAGGACATGTCAAGTTTTCCCGATTCATAATGATAAAAACGCTGTCTATTTTATTTGAATAAAACAACATTTCTCTATGCGACCACTCAAAGGTGCGGTTCTCTCAGCTGTGCAGTTATGTTTGGATGGCTGTGTTATCCAAAGATTAACATCTGGGTTTCTTGTCCAGTTTCAGCTAGTAGCTGTAGTGTACAAAACTGGACCTGGGGATGACGGTTTATTAGTGTTTTCCCATAATTTACGAGATCAATGATATCACTGTGGTTTCATTAAATGTTACATCATTTGAAAAGTTACATTATTTTACATTATAATGTGTAATGT
>JAZGTJ010012759.1:2231-15587 GCA_036877575.1 Botia almorhae
CCAGTGCAACTGGATGAACAGTGGCGTGACGTGTGCTCTTTTAGGCTTGTTAAAGACCACTCTAGCTGCTGCATTCTGAATCAACTGCAGGGGCTTGATAGAAAAAGCTGGAAGCCCTGTGAGGAGGGCATTGCAGTAGTCCAGTCTGGAGAGAACCAGAGCCTGAACGAGGAGTTGTGCTGCGTGATTCGATAGGAAGGGTCTGACCTTCCTGATGTTGTAGAGGACGAATCTGCAGGAACGAGCGGTTTTGGAGATGTGGTCAGAGAAGCTCAGTTGATCGTCGATCGTTACTCCAAGGCTTTTGACCGTCTTGAATGGACAGATGGTTGACCCGTCAATTTGAAGTGAGAAGTTGTGAAGAAGGGATGGGTTGAGTGGATAAGCATTTCTGTTTTGGCAATGTTGAGTTGAAGGTGATGGTCCTTCATCCAACACTATATGTCCGTCAGGCAGGCTGAGATGCGAGTCGGTACCGTGGGATCATCAGGGTGGAAAGAGAGGTAGAGCTGGGTGTCATCAGCATAGCAGTGATAGGAAAAGCCATGTTTCTGAATGACAGATCCTAGGTGATTCACAGGTGATTCACAGAAAAGTGGTGTAATCCTATTAACACTGTGACAAACAATGTCAAATCCTGCCTATCCTTAGGCAGGATTTGACATTTGTAACACAATGGTGTCATTGTGTTACAAATATTTTTGTAACACAATGACACCATTTTAAACATCATGCTGCTTGGAGCATTGTTGATAAATGGGAGCACTATTTTTGTTACGTTGCATTACATTGCCTCACCCACTTGCTCAGGCTGTGTAAGCAGTGAAAACTGTTTGAGAAAAAGATTTGTCTTTGAGAATTGTCTTTATGTAAATTAATAAAACAAATGCAAAATAAAACAATAACAAATTATTTGAGAAATAACTCTGATGCAATAGTATCAATTAAAAAAAAGTGACTTCTCAGTACCAAAACCTAATGTGCAGTATTAATGATAAATTACCCCCAACAACACATCTGATTACTGATTCAATAAAAATAGTTAATAATAATAATATCAGCATATCAGCAAGAAAGAACAATATTTGCATGCACAAAATCATTACTGCAACAGAACAACAGAGGTTCTTATCACACTGGTCATTTGCTTCCATCAGATCTGTTTACCTTTTCTGGACTGACATTAGCGATAACGAGCCGAAATGATGGTATGAAAAATGGGCACAGCATCAATAATTACAAGAGCAGAGACATTGTGCCATAATTTCCAGTTTTGCTAGACAGTGAACTGTATTTTGTTATATTATGAATCAAAGCCAGATGAGATTAACGACTGTAAACAAGAAAGTTACTGTCCTTGTGTGAGAGTGATGAGGGTCTGCCAATGCATCTGTACAGCTGCAAAGCAGGAACATGAATGAAACGCCATGTAAACAATCTTCATTACAGTTTAAATGCACCACACCATCTACTGAGAGCAGGAGCAGATTTGAAGTACAGCAGACAGGCTAAACTATCTGGACAGATTTAACAGCTGTTTCACCACGGCTAAGTTTCGGTAGTCCAGGGTAACGTTTAACATAGGTGTTTGAATACCAACATGAAGTATGCCATTCATTTTAGCTTATGTGAAAGAACCATCAACTTAAGACAGGAAGAGACTGTCTGATCAATATGTACAGCAAGGTGTGAAAGAACATCAGTTTGAAACCAAACAGATAATCAAACAATCAATATTTGAGTTTTACCTTGAGGAGAAAATTATTAACTAATGCACAACCCCTGCCACTCTGAATCGATTCAGTGCATAATGACAATTATAGTTTGTTTGTGACTAACTATAGTCACAAAGTCAGTCTGACAATCTTTGCCATCTTTTTCTGACGCTGGACATTGTGAGCACTTACTGCTGATCCACTTAGCATTTGGGTCATGAACTTTAAAGTCTTTTTTGAAGATTTCCTCAACTGTCACTTTTCCCTTAAAGGCCAGGCTGTCATCCTCACCTGTTGAGAAAACAACAAGAAACAGACAAAAAAACTCATCATAAAAATATCTAGGTACAACTGCATATGCATCTACTTCACTTGCAGTCCTAATGCATTCACCCTCTGCTGAGCGTATGTCAAAAACTCTCAGCTTTTCAGGTTCACAGGAAGCAAACCGCATTGGCATTTGAGCTCAATGGGCTGACACACTCTTCTAAGAAGGGACGCCTAATGTTTTTTTTCCAGAAACAGGAGACAGTCCAATCTGCAGCTACTGGGCTTGATGTGGAAATCACAGCACTCTGTAAACACAGTGTAGGAAAGTTCTCACTGTTCTAGCCTCCAGCAGAGGTTCAGCTCATTATCTTGGTTGTACCGCTGTGCTCAGGGTCCTGAGATTGCCCGTGACAGACAACCTCTGTTTGACATCGCCATTCATTCATTCAGCATGTGACAAGAACACACCGTCGCATCAATACCTAGAGACCGAATGCTTTAAGTTTGCATTAAGATGTAGGATGTTGGTGGAGCTCTGCATTAAATGACAGCCCCATAAGATGAGAAGGAATGCTAAAATGTATTCAGTGTGTTTGAGAGAGAAAGCAGGGAAGAATCTATCAACTCACGCTCACTTCATCTTGCGCCGACTAATATTACGCTGTCAATTTGACTTGTGTACGCGTGCGTGTTTGTGCGTGGGCTGGGAGCAATTCACCAACATTGAAAGAGGAAGGGAATAAAGGGGAGGACATAGGAGTAAACACAATCTTGCGTCCCTCCAGGGACTGCTTAAGACCAACTGAATATTACATTATTAAAATGGGTTTTGTGCATTTACAGCTGATGCCAACACTAACCTGATTTATTTAGTCATAATTCCACACATCAGATACGATCACAGAGTGCTTGTGTCTAGCATGTGACTCATTTTATATGCATTGGAAGACAAAAAAAGGCAGTATCTGATTTTCTCCATTGTTGCTGTCAAGACGAGCTGTTTGGTATTCTAAATGTAATACTCTGAAAATAAAAACATCCAAAAGTCTATGGTGAATCTGAAAATACACTGTTTAAGGGCCAACTTAGCTAGCAACTTGCATAGCTAGACTCTAAGGTACTGGGATAAATTCTGGTCCACTATGCAGCTTATTTTGGCCAAGTACCGCTCAGTATGGCAAGAAGAACATGTTAGTCTGTCTCACTGTCATGTTAAATGATCATATTTCCATGTGCTGTGAAGGGTCAATAAACATGAAACAAAGCTGAATAAACAGTTATATTTAAATCAAGGACTAAAGGATGTGATTTAATTTACATTCTACTGATAATTTCCACACCTTTTAAACTGCTTGTGGGATGTTTTTTTATGTTTTTATGATTAATGGATAAGGATTATTCAAAATAAACAAATTTTAAACAATTCCTAATTCCAAATTTACAAAGACCTTAGGAACCTTCTACTGAGTGTCTCAAAGTTTAAATCTAAATGATCTTTTATAAAATATAAAGATTTGATGACATAAACCTTACAAGGTTTTCAAATCCACTGATCCTAGTTTTCTGGAGAACACAGTCCCAGAACTATTTTGAACAATGTTATTCCCTAGTGAGCTGTAAAAACAACCTACTTACTCCATAAATTTGCATAGAAGCTGGACAATCTGATTACCTTACAGTTTCAGCCAAGTCTTTTAGAGTATAATATGTATTAGACAGTCCATGTGTCAGGATCCTGGCTTCTGTCCAGTTCTAAGATCGCGTTTTGCCAGGATCCTGACTGTCTTGTCACGTGTCAGGGCGTGGGCTTGGACTCCGACTCATTCCGCATATTCTAGTTTCGATTTGAGTCGGAGTTTGAGTTCACACTCTGGGTGTGTGTTTCGTGTGGAAGCACATGGCTATTGAATATTCATCAGCCATGTGCTCTCCGGTCTTGCGTCATTACCCCGCCTCCTTGTTCCCTCATTTTGGTTAATGCCGCGCACCTGTTTTCATTTATCCTGTGTATTTAATGCCCTTGTGTTTGCTGTCTTGTGCCGTTCGTTTTGTCCTATTTGGATGTTGTTCTCGTGCCTGTTTGTTCGCGCTGTTAAATCCGTGTTTTGAATCCTTGCCCTGCTTGTGTGTGCTCGCTTGAGCTTCTGTCTTGTTGATTGTTTCATTGTTCTAGTGTTGTCAACTCGAGCCTTGTTTATCGTTTAGTGTTTCTGTTAGCTTTGATTTCTGTTGATTATTATTCTAGTTAGTTCTATATTTTAAGTAGTTAGTTATTATTCCGTTCTGTTTCTACTTCTGTGTTTTGATTTGTGTAAAAAAGCCAAATATTATATCCAGTGAGTTTTAAAAATAAGAATATCAACAAATGTCTTATAGGCATGTTTATGGTCTCAAAACCATGTGCTATGTGCTGTGTGTCTGAGTTCAGATTGACAACTGAGGGTTGATTTTTCAGCAGACATGGTGCAAAAAGGAGAAATAAGCCCAGCTGGATGCTTCTCTGCCTGGCACAGACCAGCTGCCCATTTCAGAGGCTGCAGCGTGCTTACACTATCAAAGTTAAGCTTCCCACCAATGCAGCAAGATAAATATATTACTTTGCATACTTATTTTAGAAAAAAAAACTAAGCACTTTTTTCCAGGGTGCTGTAACAAAAATGTTTGGAGATTTACACTAGCATAGGCTGCGTACCGCTTTGCATACTTCTACAACACACAAAAAACAAGCACTTTGTTTATGACAGGTACGTACATACTGTTCAATATGTTGTATGAACAGTATGCCAGATGTACTACCCACCACTTCATAAAATTGCATCTGGAAGCCACTGACATCTTTTTCAGTTCTGTATGTGTTTTCACAAACCTAGCTGAATAAAAAAGCTAAACCTCACTTTGCCCATATAATTAAAAAAATAAATTCTAAAAATTTATATATCTGTTGAGCAAGGTGTTTTGGGCAATATTAGCCAAAAACATGCATCAATGCAGAAATCCACTGGAAAATTCATTGGACATAGTATAGACTAGGCACCTCTGGCATACTATTTTCAACATATTTTAAAATGCATTATTGCGTCCTCTTGATCCTAATCTCCAGGAACTGATAGCATATGTATTGAAATGTATCTTGTGGGCATATTGTCACATGTGGCATTTTGAACATAAAACATTTAAAGTAAAAAACACAGCTGTAAAATGTCGGTCATGTTCAGTTTTATCAGTTACTTTATTATTATTTGCTTTAAAGTTACTGATGTATGTATTTAGTGAGTTCTGGCCATAAGATACTACATCTGGAAAAAAACTTTCTGTAAAAAGAGGTGTTAATGTGTGAAGACTGGATTGCATGGATTTCTTTGCATATTATACATATGCAATTATTGCTTCAGTGGTAAACATTATTTCCAAAAAATGCACTGCCATGAACAGGGTGAAAATAACCATGTATCAGAACAGGAAAGAACAATCACAGCCATTAATTAAGTAACACCGTTATGGTGGAGGCTCTTCTCCACCGCGGCACCAGAGGGAACCATCTCCGGAATACTAACCGGAAGCCGATTGGCGCTGATCACTTCCTGTTCCCGCACTTGATTTGTCATTAACCACCATAAACTGGACTTATTTAACTACTCAACTATTATTATTCAACTATTGCGAAGGCTTGATTTCCCTGTTATTCTTGTTTGATTACCTGTGTATGATTTTGGACTGTTCTTGTTATCGATTGTTTGCTGCCTGCCTTTAACTAGGATTTATTACAGTTTCTGATTGTTCGCTGCCTGATTATTGCCTGTTTCACCGATTACTCTCTGTTGCTTCCATTGTACCTGTTTGCTGTTGCTGTATTCTGCCTGTTGACCACTCTAATTAAATTTGCTCCAAATGGATCCTAATGCATCTGACTCGTCATTACAACCACAAGTCTTTATCAGCTGCAGAAATGAACAACGTTCTCCACTTCACAGTCAGTAAGGCCGGATGAAAAGAAATGCTGTTGGATCATGGCGTTATTTCGAAAGCTGTAGGCCAAACATACTGCTTATTTTACATGCACTGCTGTCTCGCTTGCCATGTGGATCTCCCTCGTCAGCCCTTTGGCCCAAAGTTAATGAAACGAATAAAAGGAAATAAAGACCTTGTGTTTTGGCAGATGACTTTTTTTTCTTAATAGATGACTGTTCACGGATGTGGAGAAGAGGAAGAGACATATTATTATCATTGTTTGATGATGTGGATATGTGAGTGCAGGCTGGGATTACATATGTACTCCAGTGTTGTTAGTATTTAAGACAGACGCTGGTGTAACTGACCCGATTCACATCTGCGATCAGCTAAGATATCAGCAAAATATTTAAAAAGCATCTAAAATACACAATAATCTTATGCCTGGGAGAATCTTCTCTGAAAACAGCATACAGAATTCAGGGAGTCTGAAAGGTGACCTACCTGATCTCTGCACGCACAGAAAGTGTAATTTCACTAACAACGGGACGAGAACTCTGATGAGGTTATCTGACAGACCTCCGGCTACGGCACCACAATGCACAAGGGGTCCCAAGAGATTAAGAAAAGAGTTTCTGTCAGAATTCCTTTAGGAGATTGCTTTCCACTGATATGTCCAATTAGCTGTCATTGTGTCAGTCAAGTGTCACAAAAGTGTGTTCTTTAAAAACACAATAATAAAGCAGAAATAAAAAAAGACCTGACCCAAGTCCTTCATATTAACCCATCTGTTACATAAAAGAGCAGAGCAGAGATTGAGAAAAAACACTGGGGTTAGAGGAAATCCAGAGTAACATCATTGATCGAGTGTGTTCGCGTGTCAGGAGCGTTTTGTATCTGGCAGAGTGGATAACACTGAACCATTCATCAGTGGAGCTGTGGGGAGGATAGTAAACTCTGTTCTCGTACTGGGGCTGTGTTTTCCTGAACCCTTGTGACTAACAGGAAGAACAACCAGGCTGCTCAAAATATCAAAATTACAGAAATACATCAAATGTGCATATCATAATTGTTTGCAATAACTGAGTGATTTTAATACTTTATAAAGTTATGTACAGCTAGTCAATGCAGACAGCGTGAGATTGCTATCAGAAGTTGCAGTGATCTTTTTCCAGAAATAATGCGAAACATGTACAGCATATTGCATATCACATTATTTGAGAAGTTATCACACATCACGTGAAAAGTCATCATGTGACTTTTTCAGGATAAATCAGGCAAACCTATATAAAGTGACCTGGTTTATCGGCAGCAGTCTGTGGAGATCTTTGAGAGTGACGCTGTACTGTGTCCTGTCAGGCAGTTTTGGAGAGGTGTCAGGACACAAGCTGAAGATGCCACCTGCTCTGTCTCTATGGCCTGTGTTCTCCTCTTTCCTCTATTAGACAGAACCGTCCCCTGCTCCACTTTACATCACAACAGTGAAGGAAAGGACTGCAGGCACACAAGCTGTCCGAGTGGACAGATGAAAGATGAGGCATCATGCACAGACTCTCTTTCACACACAGACACATACACTGATGCTTAAACTCATCAGAGTGTAAGCATCAGTGTATGATGCTCAATTTCTCAAAGAATTTGAGCCTCAAATTCTCTGACAAAACTAAATTTCTCAAAGAATGAACCCGCTAGTTTATTTTAAAGCACTAATTAAAGCAAGCACACTGGGAAATGTTAAACAGCTTTCAGAGCGTCAGGGACAGCAGAGATTTATACTGGCCAGTAATAGTCTTTACAGCCTATGTACACACTGCGGATAAATATAATTGTCACTTAATCTTATTCTGTGTACAAAGTTTGTTTACGGGAATGGCAACCAACATTCACGCTCAAAAACTGCATGTTACCTAATGAAACAGGAAGTGTGGATGAGATATACAGGGGGAGGAATCACTATTAAAACTTAAAGAAACTGTAAGCTTAAGACATCACAGACCATTATGCTAGTTGCTTGTAGCCTCTATGTCTTGGCTGGCAATCTTCCTGGTCATCTTCATTAGGGACAGGTCACAATAGTTAAATGGTTGTCCATCAACTGAATAGTCAAATCGGCGGCAGAGCTCATCGGCCAGTTATGTCATTGTAATTGGCTATTCGGCTTTTATGAACCAGTGCACAAGAAGAAAAACTGAATTGACAGAGCAGCAAACAACGAAGTCGAGAGGTAACACACAAAACATTTTTTTTAATTTCTCATTGCAATACGCAAATATTTCAAAAGGTATGACTGTCTGGAACAAGTTAAGTGAATCCATCTGTGGTGAGCAAGATTTGTGTGAAACCGGTAAGCAAGTGCTGCTTTGTTTATGTTTTGTATCCCAGCATTTGCTAGCTCTTCCAGTTTTCCACTTTCCACAGTAACAGTCTGCTTTTGGTGCTAGTTCATTGGTGTCAGTTTAGTGTATTCTGGGCTTTAGAATGTCAGTGTTTGTTTGTTGATGTTGGAGTTTGTCAGATTAGTGTAAATTAGGCATAAATGCATAGATTTGCAAGGTTTGTTTGTCAATGTTCTGAAGCACATAAAAAAGCCACAAAATTCCAAATTGGGTAGTGTCTTTTAAATGTATAGTTTGTACAGAACTAAACTAAGAGTTACTGCAATGACAACACTCTCTTTTATACACTATGTTTCTATTTTTCAGGTACAGTATATAATTTGACTCACACTACTACACCTCTGTTCACTGTGTTCTCTCAGAAGAGCTATGGTCCAGGCCTAACTCATGCAATGTGGTCCAGAGAAGGCACACTTTTGAATGGGTCAAACTGCTGGCATTCAGGTTTTGGTTTATAGTCAGAAATTCCAAAACATTGCCTATGGCTTAACTATGTTAACATCACAAATCATTAGTTATCTTGGGACTCTGCATGTCTGTATGCCATAAAGCATGTCAGACACTTTAGAAATTAGAACAAACGCTGCACTGTATAGCATTTTGTTTTAAGGCCAACCCTGATTCTAAAGTCCACATTTTTGACATAACAATACTTGAAGCAAATGAACACCTTCTTTGAACACCTTCACAAATAGTCTGAAATCTATGCAAATTGTCATATTTTGTGTCATTTCTTTGCATCAGATTTTGTGTGAAAAGGACTTAAAGGAAAAAGGATAAAGTGTTGCAAGGTTATGTCATTGTGTCAGACTTAGACCCCCTTAATTGAATTTCTGAATTAAAAAAAAATGACGCCAGTCACCACACCACATTTCTTTTTGACTTTGTTAAAAAGTCAAGTTGATCTGGCATTGACATAACAGGCTGAAACTGTAATAGGATTGTGCACTGGTAAAAAAACACTTGAAATGTGTTGGTTTGTTTACAGTGCTTAATGAGTGTTTTAGCAGTCTGTTCTGTGTGTGTATTATGGCCTCCGAGGCTCATGGCCCCAGGCCCTTTGTTCCCAGGCTGCGTACCTGGCGTCAGCAGAATGACAGAGGTGACGATAAGAGAGCAGATGACCAGAATAACAAGCAGTGCGATCGCTATTCCCTTCCAGTTCCTCTGCGGAGGGTTACTGCCCACCAGCTCCTACAGACATCCACAGAAAGAGAAAGCAAGTGAGTCAATGAATGCAAATGAGAGGTTAGTCAAGGACAGTTGTGTGTCAGTAAACAACACCTCCTGGGAAACTGCTGTGGGCCTAAAACAAATTCTGTCACCAGCTCTGTAAAAACCAAAGAGTCATTTAGCATGACATAGTGCTGCTGCTTTTTTACTTTCTTGGTTATTAGCGATGCTGAAAGATTTATCGGTTAAATAAAGTTAAAAGTTGTAAAAAGCCTAAGGGCATTTTCATTTCTAAGGGCAGTACAAATCACATATCATTTGTATTTGCTGCATATTTCATCATACAAATAAATTATGTACAACCAACACAAAACAATTTATGGTGAAATTTGAGAGAAATTCTTCATTAAGGATGTTGCGTTATTCTCTCTGCGTTATTAACAAACTTAGACCCGATAAATAAATTAGACCTGAATACTCATTAAAGAAGGCAAAACGAAACAGAACAGTCAGTAGACAGAGCAGCTTAAGTGTAAAGCAGGACGTATGCAAATATACTTGTGTGGCTATGCCCTGTGTTCTAATGGCTGACGTTTTTATTGGACTCAACTCAGACTAATGGAGTGGAAGTCTAGCGGGGCAGCATTAAAGTCTTTAAAGCCACAGCTGTTAGTGACCCTGTTCCTGTCCTAATTGAATAGCGCTGCAGACATCATTAGCCTGGAGATAACAGTAGCCAGAGCCTGTTTACTGGGACACCCATTACAAGGACTCATTAAAGTCTCTGTCTCTTTCTTTTTTCTTAAGCACTCTCTCTCTTGTGGATCACACGGACAGACTCTTCCTCTCCAGCATGCAGATGGAGCCACATGCGAATAGAGACACAGCGTTTACAGTGCTAACCCTCAACAGTTCTGCCCCAAATTTGCTCTCTGAATGACAATTACAGAGATGAGAACTCTGGACCCACAATGCTCTGCTGCTTAATTATGACATGAAACACATTAAGTGAATTTTATTAGCAGTGAGGCTGATCAATGGCTATACAAGTACAAACACACACACACACACACACACACATTTTTCACTGCCAAATGCATATTGCACACAAACATGGCAAGTGTTTGCCAAAATCATAAGCTCCAATCTAGCTGGCTGCTGTACAACTTCTGAAAACCAGGGTACACAATTTTTGCATCAGTCAATTGGGAAACAAGACACCAGTCTGTTTACAAGATACTGGACTTCTCATTTGGCATCAAATCGTTGAAAGATATGAGTTTTGTTTGAAAACTTCAAAGCAAGTTGACAAGGTTCTCTGGAGAACTATTTATACTGCTTTGTTTCCTAAGTTTTAATGGTTTTCTTAGTGTATGTGTGTGATGGGAAGGGACCTTATTTTAAAATTTCATAATGACACATAAATCACACATTTCTCACACAATCACTATATAAAAATATTGGCCTGGCATGTCATTAATTTCCTTTTCAAATGGTTCCTGGCCAAAATTAGCTGCAAATTACCAGATTTTGCCGATCTGTCAGGCTAGAACTGCAGCATTACCACATAACCCAGTCTAGTGATAACCCGACACTTGCATGCTCATAAGACAAATACAGAAGGGGCAGAAAAGTGGGGGAGGTGGGGGGAGAAAAACAAGATGAACAATCCAAACCTAAGTCCATCTCAATCCATTATTATCATATACACATGTCTACTATTACAATATAATGCTCAACAAACAGAAACCCTCACTGAACTGTCACCTGCTTCATGGACACAGCGCTACACTTTCCAAATAGGAGAGCTATTACAGCTAATAATGCCTGCTGCTCAAAACATCATAATCATCTTTTTACCAACAAATAAAAACAATACAGCACATTCACACTGACCGTTAACAAGAGTGTGCTTTCATTTAACATAATACAAAAAGCATACACCCAAGCACGCAGCCAGATAATAAACTGCTGGCGTGTAGTTCGCACAAAGAGAAAGAATAAAGAAAAGAAATAATACAGAAAAAGAAGTGTTTTGGCAGGTGTGAAATGAATACAGATCTGTTGATAACAACAGAAAGAAGCTCAGTGCTCCAGTTTTCATTGCTGATTGGAGATTATAGCTTCCAAACGAAAAACGAAACAAACATAAACTCACTTGAAACAACTCCAGCCTTGGTGGGACTCAAAAAAACAGTTGGACCAGATTGACAGGAGGCAGAATGCCAGGGGAATGTATAAGCTGTGTTTCTATATTTGAAACATTGCAATAATCGTTTACATTGCTGTGGGTATGTTAGAGATGCACAAGTCGTGAATTGCGGTTCCTGTCTGACTTGCTGGAAGTGGTTTGTGTTTGTGCATCTGCTTAGCCTTGCTCTGATTCTCACTATTTTCTTATCCCCTTACTTTTGGTGTCTAAGTTATTAATGTAACTTGTTTGTGTATTGCTTGCATAGTATTGAATTAACTAGATACCGCTAGCTTTTGATTGTTATTCATTACAGACGACTCAGTTCGGTTAGCACCGCGCTAGCCGGTCAGATGTTTTCTGTGTTTACTGTCTATATTGTCTTCATCTCCTGCGTTTTTAGAGACAAGCATCCAGACTTTACTTGAGGATAGTAAGAGTGATAGGGCTTTAGACCACACTTTGGATGCGAATAGGTCCATACATTGTTCGGTTCCGGTTGCAGATCCCCCGCAGCAGGGAAACTTTGTGACTGTGAGACGGCATAGCCGCAGGACAAAACACCCCTCTTCCGTTCCGAACAGGTTCTCCCCACTCAGTGACGCCCCCACTGAGACACCTGTTGAAAGTGCCCTAGTTATCGGAGATTCTATTGTACGGAACGTGATAGTGGCACCAGCCATCATAGTCAAATGCTTACCGGGAGCCAAAGCGCCCGACATTAAACCAAATTTAAATGTGCTGGCTAAAGCTAAACGTAAATTCAGTAAGATTATTATACACGTCGGCACAAATGATGTTTGCCTCTGTTAGTCTGAGATTACTAAAGCTAATATTAAAGAGGTGTGTGAACTTGCTAGTACAATGTTGGACACAGTAATATTCTCTGGCCCCCTCCCTGCTTATCGTGGTGACGAAATACATAGCAGACTGTCATCACTAAATGGCTGGATGTCTGTGTCCACAGAACAAAATAGGTTACATAGATCACATGCCACAGATGTCACATAATTTGCAACACATAAAATCACCTAAATACTATAATATAGAGACTGTGTCTGTCCCCCGGACTGGTAAATACAAAAACATAAACATAAACAATTATATGGCATAAACAATTATATGGCAATTTAATCATTGTTAAACAAATAAAAAGGTACATAATAGAGATATACAATTAATAAAGCTTGGCTTGCTGAATATTAGAATATTTACAGCTGCCCAAAGATTTGACTTTAGTTACAACTCTTTTGAAGTAATGCTGCTTAACATAGCTTCATCTGGGGTAAATAAGCAGACTTTGTAATTTCTACTGACTACTGTCTACAGACCACCAGGGTACCACACAGACTTTATCAAGGAATTTGTTGACTTTTTATCAGAAATATTACTAGCCACCAAGTCTTAATTGTTGGTGATTTTAACATCCACGTTGATAATGAAAAGGATGTATTGGGTTTGGCTTTCAAAGACATTTTGAACACTATTGGTGTCTCACAGCGCGTGTTAGGACCAACTCATCGCCGTAATCATACTTTAGATTTGATCCTGTCTTATGGTATTAATGTTGATGACATCAGTATTCTGCAGCAGAGGGAAGTCATTTTAGATCATCATCTGGTGTCTATGTCTACTGTAAAATACATTTACCTATGGCTGCAAA
>JAZGTJ010012760.1:2039-15587 GCA_036877575.1 Botia almorhae
ACGCAACCAACAGCATCAAACTTTGTAACTATTATTATTATATGTCTGAAACAATGAACAAAACCTGCTCGTATTGTGTACAGACATCATGTGATAAAAAGGTTAGATAAATACATAAATAAATAACAATTTGACCAACAAAATAAAATGAATGGTTCTATATGGTCATATGTCTTTGACACTTAATCCTAAATCTGTTGTATCCACACATGCACTGAATGATATTATTCAGAAATACCCAAAAAATAACATTTGATAGTTTTTAATAATACTTTACAAGCTGTAACTATAACAAACGGTCTGATTTGAATAATCTGTCTGTTTTAAACGACACTTAATTTTTTTGTCTTTAATATAGCTTCATTAATTAATTTACCTGTTAATTACCTGTTGAAGCAATATAGCAATATAAATAACTGTAATGAAAAAATGGCATTGTATTCCTATTATTAAGAAACATTATTTTCATTCCGATATGATTATTATTGCCGTTGTTGTTATGGCGTATATGCAGTATAGGAGCCTCTATAAATCCAGATAGATATTTATTTGTAAATTTGTAAAAATGTTTATTTCCATAAAATATATTGTTTTTTTCTGGCTCTCACCATCAAGTAGGGCGAGTTGCCATGGAGATTGCCTGCCTGCCCCGCCCCTGGGAGGGGCCGATTGGCCGGGACCTGATGAGACACGAGTCAAAAACTGTCAATCAAACATAGAAACTGTCAATCAATTTCATTGACTGTCAAGCAGCAAAATACTGTTTAGTTTTGTGTCTGTTAAATGCTTAGTTCATTAGTTAACGTGACAGGCACGTCCCTTTACATTTACTGCCGTAAATCGTATCTTGAATTTACTACGCTACAGCACTAACGTATCACTGACAATTCATAAACTTATAGTCTACAAAATCAGCCTTAATGTCGAAAACACAACATATAAATATATAAGCATAAACAAACCAATATAAATGAATTGTTTATAATTATTGAATTGTTGTACGTTTACAGTACAAGCTGCTGTGCGAGTTTTCCTGCACTTCCCCCGCGTGGCCACCAGGTGTCTGTCCTGCCTCTGGTGTCGAGGTTGGCAAAAGTTTTAGGATCGAGTTTACAAGGTGAGTCTCAGTAATCACACTCTGTGTGTGTGTGGGATGGTATAAAATTATGATTCACAGGGTCAAAGGTCAAGCTAGCTTTTGTGCTGATTTGTGTACGATCCCGTAATTATGTATTTGCACACTTAAAGATATGACATTAACATAGCAAAGCCATTAATAGAATCATTATGGATGTACAGAATCATATACTTTATCATTTAAGATATTTTGATGTGGACGGACAAAGAAACATTAAGCTGAACTTTGTTCTTTTTTAGTTTGTTTTTTGTTTTTCTACATAATTAGGTTAGAGATCAAACAGTATTTTACAGCCCTCAAGCAGTACCACCACTGGGACCCCCTGCTAAAGACCCCTGTTTTAAAAAACATACAGTAGTAACAAAGTGCTGAAAATAGCTGTGACCATTCCAAGGACATTTTCACAATGAACAATAAGCATTCGATCTGTCTTGCCAATCAACCTAAGTTTAGCAAATTGCCCAGATCTGCACTGATACTTTATTCACATATTTGCATTCTGAAATCCCTGCGCTCACCTCTGAGAGACGCCCCAAAAATTACACAAGCTCTAAAAACCCAAAAAACACTATGAGGAGAAAGTGAGAGATACTGTATTAGATACTGTATGTCTGTCCCTACAGAGACTAAATCAAATAGGAAGTGTTTGGAGAGAACGCTTTTTCACGGCAGACTGAAATATCAGCGAGAAAAGTTTGGAGATATGAAGCAGTAAATCTCATTCTCTCTCTGTTTGCCGTGATTGTGACAACGGGGGGAATCAGACACCCTGCGTGTGGTAACCAGAGTAGGTCATCGTACACCATGATAAAATTCCCCCCTCCCCTCTGCAACGTTCCTTCTGAACAACCGCTCTCTCTCTCTCTCTCTTCCAACCCACACTTTTCCATTCCTTTTTTCTCCTGTCCCTCTCTTATACTGAATATCAATCGCTTTTTCTCTTTTCCATAGTCTCTCTCTCCCTATCTCTCTGTCACAGTCTCTCTGTCTCTCTCTCTATCTCTCTGTCACAGTCTCTCTGTCTCTCTCTCTCTCTCCCCCACCACTATGCTTTCATTTCCATCTACCTTCCTTGATATCCGATCCTGCCTGTATTCTCAGCTTTCAGTTTTTACAGCTTAGGCTGCCTATTGCTGTATACATTCCATTCTCTCTCTCTCTCTCTCGTTCCTCGTTCGCTCTCGCTCTCTCTCTCTCTCGCTGTCTGTCTGGGTAATCACCAGTAAAGGCTTATTTTACCGTGCACATAAAAGCAGACATGGATGAAGGCCGAACTGTGAGACATCGCTCTCTCTCTCTAACTTTCTATTTCTAACTTTCGTCCTCTCTCTCTCTGTCTCTCTCCGAGGCACAATCCTCCCTTGTTCTATCCTTCTTCCATTTATCTTTGTCTTGTTTTTTGTAAGAGAAAAAATTAGGCAAAGAATTGTTTTAAAAACACCAAAGCCAGCGACTCCGCAGACACACGGTGTGTGTGTGTGTGTCTGTGTGTTTGTGTGTGTGTCTGTGTGTGTGTGTGTGTGTGTGTGTGTGTGTGTGTGTTGGTGGAAACCGGATAACTGAGAGGGAGAAATTAATCATGCTCGGGTCTCAAGTTCTCACTGAGGCAATAAGAGAAAACTGCACAGCAAACACAGAACACAGATTATATTGTGTGCACTGTTACAGTACGTTTTTAGGTTACACCGTGACACGCTGTGTTTGCGTCAAGTGTGTCAGGGGTTGTTTACATAGTCCTGTCTGACGGTTGGGACCCAGACTGTGTGAAAACTTTCACAACACCTTAGCAAAAAACAGGTCAACTAGTTTTAGCTCACAGAGGGAAACGTGAACGCATTGACAAGATAGAGAGAGAGAGAGAGAGAGAGAGAACAACCGATTAAAAGAAAGGACAGATTGTTTACTATGAGTAAATCAAATGTCTGGCAGACACATTTTGATAAAAAAAAAATGAATATATGGGTGGAAGCATTCAACCTCGATGTGATTTTCACCCTGTTATACCGACACCTGTTCATGCATGTATCTCAGACCCTTCAAACAGACCCCAGCTCCAAACTCCGCTCTGGTTACTCTACACCGCGTATCAGATTTAGTTTTGATTCCACAGAACCTGATCTGTGTCTGTTGACGCGAATGTTTGGGGAAAAGTTTTGTTTTGTTTCCATGGCTTTGCTGTTTCCTGTTTTTTGCGTTACATGGGTGTGATACATTCAGATTGTGTGCGTATTCGTACATCTCCATTCTTTGCATATGCACACCGTCCTCAGATGTGACAGTGTGTGTGTGGTCTATCTAGGGTACTACCTACAGTACATGGGCTTTTAGGGGTAACTGCATGGGGTATGGGGCATATATGAGAAAGCAGAATGGGTATCTGGGGCACAGATATGGAGGGTATGGGAAAGATATTTGAGCTATCCAGGGTTCTTGGGTGAAAAGCATGTAACTATCTATTTGTCAATGAAGTTATTTAGGAATACACTCATTTTAATGGGAACATGTCTACAGCTGTAGTTAATAGCGAATCCGAGAGGCCTGTTTAGGATAGTTTAATGGGATGTCTGGGTTAGCTTTGTAGAACATCTATCTGTGTGTACTTGTATCCAGTCCTTCCTCTGTGAGACATGAAACATGAATATTCAGACTAGTTAAGTGTCCGGACCTTACAAGCAATTATTGTTTAAGATCAGATCTAATTTCACACTTCATAAGTCACATAACCGCTTCAAAAAACTCTTCATTTTTCATTCTTTTTGAAGAGAGACGTTAAACACGCTGCATCGCAGACATCACACGGTAAAAAGTTCAGTGTCATTTCAGGATGAGTGTGGCTGTGATTCAGTCCAGATGAGGTGCCCAGCTAGCAGGGGCACGTTCTCAGAATGTTGGCTAACGGTCTCTAAAAGTTCCCTCAACATTTTTTCCAAAACATTTTCTTGCAGTAACGTTAGTATAACGTTTCAAATGTTTTATATCATATATATCAAAAACGTTATCCTTAATAAGTTGTTAGTGGAAACATTTTAAAAATGTTACAGAATTTAAAAAGTACTGTACTTTACAACTACTGTCAGGTGACCCCAGACTCTTTCTCTGAGTGTTTGGACCTAAAATAGTTTGGTGGCTTTAAATGTGGTTTAATGTCTCGATCCAGATATCGGTTCAAAACCTTTTTTAAATGGTGCCGAATTTGTGCTATGAAAACACTTGAATCTTTTACGAGCACACACTGTCCAGATTCTCTGTTTCAGTATAAGAACGGGTGACATTATGAAAAACAAGTCAATACTTTAAAGACACATTACAAAAAAATCAATTCATTAAAGATTCACTAAAGTCAAAACACGCAAATAATTTTCTCCAGGTCCACTGCTGTCAGTGCAACAAAATATATACTCTTATTATAGAAAATGAGTTTTTCTTTTGTTTTGTTTATTAAACACCAAAATCCATTAATAAAACAAGCAGGGGACACACGGGGAAAATCTGCACAGGAGTCAGAGTAAACCATTTTATCAACACTCACAAACCGTAGAACTGACATAATTTCCTATAAGAAAATAAATCATTTCCTGAACAAATCCGTTTCTTCAAGCGTCGCATCTCTAACGTATGTGTGTGTGTGTGTGTGTGTGTGTGTGTGTGTTTGAGCGCGTGCGTCTCCGTGTGTGTTAGTTACGTCAAACTGAAAGATCGGTGGCGTTTAAGGGGACCTGGGAGACCCGCGCGTGTATCTCCGCTACAGGTCGATCAATATCTGTCAAATTTAGAAACCCGACGGATCCTTGCGCAGGTCCCATCAAATCATCACTGACGAGAAAGAAGTAGAACAGTTCTCAAAGCAATTCACCAAAACCTTAAACGCGTTTACGGAAACCCGTATAAATAGATAATAATGAAATGCGTCCCAGTATATTATTGTTGCTGTGAACGTAAACGTAGCTTGTAAAGAGCAGAGAGTAAGATTAGTGTTGGGTATCAGTTCTGGCGTCTCCAAAACATTACCCTGCATAGCAGCTGATGCAAACGCCTCAGACAATGAGCACCAGAAAACCAGGAGACAAAGCGCCCGTGCGCGCCTTCAAAATATAAAAACATGCAGTTCTTCTCGGACCGCGCAATATAAAGTGGAACTATTTTATAGCGCTTGAATAGAGAGACGTGTGATTGCACGTACTAAATACTTCAAACACAGCCTTTAAATACGCATTTGTGATGAGCAGAACACGCTCAGTGTTGTACAGATGTGTACATGATGTGTATCTGGAGAGCGACCAGCGCTTTCCATCACAACAGCTGGACAGCTGCACCCATCGAACCTGGTTCGTTTGTCAGCCGTTCACTATTCTGATCTGTCTGTGGTTGTGTCGCGGGGTGAGAGTGATAGTGACGGCAGCAGTTTGACGGACGCACCGGATTTTCCGTCAACTACAGTGGACGGCGAGGATTACGCTCAAAACCGCCGCGCCGCTACAAGTTATGTTTGTACACTACTGGAGTTATTTAAGAGCGTTTACCAAAAAATAACACACATGTACGTGATTGAAAACATAATAAACGTGTTCAAATACAATATGTGTGTATTCATAATGTGGGAACATATGGGAACCCTAAGCGCTCGAAATGGAGACCTGAGTAATCTAAAAAGATCGTAACCTTAAAAGCAAGAGGAAAATAATCCCGGCCAAAAATAAAAAATCAGAGTTAGCTGATTAACCCCAAACACACAGCGCCTGAATGAATCGTTTCTCTATATCCAGTACGAGGGCGGAGCGGCGGTGCGCTCAACGCATCCAAAAATGACACGCTTTCATGGGCGCTGGAGTCCCGCGCCAGGGAGAGAGCGCACAAACGTACCTTCATCTCTGCGTTAATTTCCCTCTTCACGGGATGAGCTGGTTTTCTGCTCCTCTTGTTTTCCGGTGGTCTTCCCTCTTTCTCCATCTCAGCCATGTTTTCTTTAAATCTCTGTCAATATTTGGGGGGGTAAAAACCCGGGGGCGCACGGCGCTGAGTGAGGCGGGGCCGTTTCAGAGTTGCAGAGTGGCAGCGAATGGCAGGCGCGCAAGAAGCCCCAGTGAAGTTGATGCTGCTGGTGCTGGTGGTGGTACTGCTGTTGCGGGCTCACCGTGCCCGGTCGAGTCAGCCATCTTCTGCCTGCTATTTCGCAGCGGTCTGAGCGTGAGCTGGAAAAGCCAACCGAGAGGTTGGCTTACGGAAAGCCAACCGAGAGGTTGAGAAAAAAGAGCGAGCCAGACAGGGGGAGGGGCCTCCGCCGTAACTCTATACCGCAACGCTGATCCCGGGAAGGCTATTTCCTCCCCAATTTTCCACAGATCGGTTTTCACTCAGGACTCCACGCGCGGCGGACGCTGCTGTGAGTCAGGAGTGAATGGGTGCCGTTGTCTGACGTGTTATCGCGCGTAACCCCCCGCGCCTTATCAGCGCCTGGCAGGGTGTGCTTAATATTGCCTTACGAGACAATTCATGAATTATTTCCTATTAATTAACAACATTGAAAGTGTTGCATTATCAAAATAGGTGTTATTGTTTAGAGCGAAATTTACAGGTAATTAATACTTATTGTGTGTGTAAGAGAGAGAGAGAGAGAGAGAGAGGTTTACAACAGCTTACATAAACCAAACAAATGTCTTACAGAGTGGAATATCATATATGGCTTCTGTTGACCGAGCTTCTTTGATGTATTTGTCACGTGCACAAACATTTCGCGTTGTAAAATAATCCCTCAGAAAGTGTCACCGAGCTTCTCTGAAGCCAGAGAGGCAGAACATGTACGCTGTGCTCTACCAGATGCAATATATTGCATTAGGTTTGTGCATCCTGTATTGCGACAGACACTCACGATAGATCATTCTGGAGTGCACAGAAAGGTTCATCTGCAACCAATGGTCCAATCAGATCTTCTATCTCGCCATCAACTGTATCTCAAAAACTTTAGACAACTTTAGCTCTAAAACAGACACTGAACTTACATAGTGGGCGGATGCTTTGATGCCAAGTGAAGCAGGTAAACATGTAATCAGTTCATGCATTTCCTAAGAATCAAACCCATGGCTTTCTTAGCTAACAATTTTAGGTTGTAAAAATATTTCCCTAATGTTACAATAGGTAATAAAAATTTTAATATTTTGAAACTTCTAGGAACATTTAAAACGTTAAGATTTTTAGATGTTGCATTAATAGTTTTGTTTGGTTATAGTAACATTATTCAAACTTTTTAAATATTGTAACATTTTAAAAACATTCCACTAATCACTTAAGAATATGTTTTTCGATAGGTTAATGACCTGTAAGGTTAAACCCACTAACCTTATTGCAAAAACGTATTGAGAACTTTTGGAGAACATTAGCCAATGTTCTAAGAATGTTCCCTGTTAGCTGCCATCATGCAGTTTTTACAATGGCAGAATATGAGCATAACCCTCATCCACTGACATGCACTGGCATATCCTAGATCAGTTCTCAAGCACCGCCCATGTAGGGCACAGTGGCACGAGACCTTCTTTCTCGCCGACGTCCTTGACAGCGTATCGACGTCCCATCCCAGATCACTAGCAGATGCGCGTCCGCCTGAATGAGTGCATTGTTTAGCACACAGTTCTCTGGCAGGCCCTGCCGAACATTAGCCCACGATAAACAGTTACATTCTAGCAGGGATACTGTTACCCCTCTTGATACCAGAGGAGGTGCTTCAGCCCGGTTCTAACAGGCCAAGCTGCGTTTTCTCCAGCGTGGATTGGCTTTCACTCCGATTCGATTCCATAGCTCTTAGCATTGTGTATCAAGTGCAGAGGAATATGGTTTGTAAACACAAGTAAGGCCCTAATATGCAATGACAAATAAGATTAGAGGATGGAATTTACGTCTCTCGGGAAACCGCCCGGTGGAAAAAGTGTGGTCATGAGACAACATCAGCCTTTTCGGTTCTCATTGTAATCCCTGCTTGTTTATATCGTGTGTGTGCACGGCCGCTCATGTCAGCGCATGCGTCTCCATTTCAAAAAAGATACTTATGGGATTTCAATAAGAGGAAAGTATTACAAAAAGAATTAAAAGTAGATGTGAAACAGCTGCATGCGGAATCCGTCACTGGTTAGCAAAAAATAAACATTCGTTTTACAATCGCAGGCACTGATGACGCTTTGAAAAAAGCAATATGCTAAGTTGCATGTGTGTGTTTATGTATGTCATTCGAGGTAGCATCATCTCTCTCTTTGCACCATACTGCAGTTTGTAATTGCCTCCCTTTACTGAAAACAGGAACTCACCTCGTATGATCTTTAGATGGGACACAGATCGCCCGCAGGGTCTATGCAAAGTAAAGCTCTCCATTTAAACACACGACAACCGCTAGATGAGGGTCAACCTCAGCCAAGTCTCTATAAAAGGAATAAAAACAGCCATTTAAAAAGTGCATTTATGTGTATCGCTGCAGATTGCTTTTAGTTGTTGGTAACTAGGTGGTTTTCATTTGACCTTTAATACACTTTAAACTTCTTGAAATGAAGACAACTGGGCACAGAAATAAGAAGCTGGGTTTTTATGACAGAAATTCTGCTGTCTTTATCAAGCATGAACCTTGACATTTGACCCTACAAGCTTGCTTAGATAAAAGCCAAATATATCATACATTTCCACAGTAACCAGATTATTAACAAAGCATTCTTCATATCAGGAAGGAACTGAGGTCTACCGTTATACCACAAATTAGATCATACAGTTGAACAGAAAGCTTTGATGGTACCACAAAATATAGCTTGTGATACTGGTGACCTCGAGTGAAAGATGTCTACATCTCACCGGAAAGACTCAATGACATGTTTGTATGGTATCGCACCTTCTGATAGTCTAGGTTGATTCAGTTACTCCACGGAGCATAACAGACGTGTAAGTTAAGTGATGATTAATTTGGTAATTAAGTGACAATTGAAAAAGGGAAGGATTAGATGAAGAAAGAAATTAATAGACAAAAATTAATGATTACAGGTGAATTGAAATGTGGATTTCACAAGATCAGAGACCTGCATTGCAGACATCATGCAACCGATGGCAAGCAGTGCATGAAAGATGACAGGAAGTAGATTTATGTGTTAACAGATAAGCAGAAATGGGTTTTCTGTTAAACATGAATGTTCTGAGAGTGCAGAGAGAGAACAGTCATATCTGGTACCAATTCTAAACCAATTTCTAACTAAAATTCAATTCCCATTTATTTGTGTAGCACTTTTCACAATAAATACTGTTTCAAAGCTGCTTTACAGAAACGCTTAACCTTGTCAGTAAAATGGTACAGATTATGGAAATTGTCTAAAATTGTTTTAGGATGATCTAAAATAATTCTGCTTCTGGTAAGAACAGAGTAGTAGGTCACAGATGCTGGTTCTGAATCAGTGCAGAAGCTGCTGTGTGCTACTTTATCACAGATGTTTAGTCTGTTCAGATATCTAAAACCCTGAGACTGCGTGAAGTGGGTTCTCTACAAGAGCGAACAGAAGAGATTTTTTTTGTTCAGTTGTCAAGAAATTAAGTCAGGCCAAAGTTTCTATTATGAAATACAAGGTCTGTCAGTATAACTGTACAGTGTAGCACACGATCTGCTGTCTTATGGTTGGAAACGTGAGATTAACGTGCCAAGTGTTGTTAATTGAAGTAACGGGACCCAGTTTTAAATAAAAGCTCAAATTTATTGAATTTCAAAGAAAGGGGAGCGATATTTTTCTCTCACACACAAACACTCAGTGTGTCGGCATCAGTAATATTGATGTGTGCTTCTTTGTTTATCTTAGGTCAGCCTATAGGTTCTGTACAGTGAGGTGTAGGTTTGTGGTTGCCAGGTATTTGTCAGCTGGATCGCTGCAATGAGCAGCATTACCGTTGTGTTATTGAATGTTTGTACTAATGAGAGTTGCAATTAGGAGTCAAATGTCACAATTTACCAGTTCACCTTTTTATGTAAAGGCATCAGTTTAGCTAATTAAACTGGGTGTGATCTTTATTAACCTCACCCCAGCTAACAATTTTAGGTTGTAAGAACGTTTCCCTAATATTTACAATAAGTAACAAAAATGTAATTTTAAAAGTTCTAATGTTCTAAAAGTTCTAATGTTCTAAAAAGTTCTAAAATGTTTTTAGACATTGTATAATGTTATTGGTTGTTATAAGAACATTATCAAACACTTTTAATCATGTAATGTTTTTAAAATGTTCCTCTAGCTACTTAAGAATAACGTTTTTGAATATGCGTGATATATAACAATAAAATGTTATAACAAACTGTTAATAAAAGACTTTTTTTGTTAACTTTGAGAGACTTTTTAGAGAACGTTAGCCAATGTTCTGAGAATGTTCCCTGTTAGCTGGGACTGTTTCTGGGGCAGAAAGTTCAACTGAAACCATCTGAACAAAAACACGATACAAAATAATCTTAATAAAACTTAAATAAATAATCTTAATAAAAAAAGAAACAAAGTAAACAAAGTACGACATAGTAAGTCGACTGAACTAACTAACCCTGAAAACTAACTTTTGTCAGAGTGGTAAAATTGTTGCAAAACAAGAGTGTCACCATTTGTAACAGGTTTGATAATCTCCTCACAAAGGCTGCAGTGTCAAAATAGATACATTGCAAGAGTAACTTTTTACATCATTAAGTATCCTGCGCTTAAGTAAAAATTCCTCTTGTGTTTTTAACAGCTGATATAACTAAATACAACACTCTGAACCTGAGATTCATTTGACTGGACTGATCTCAGTTTGGGGATTATCACATCCAGAATAATCACTGCAGCTTGCAATAAAGGACATTGGCAGTTTCAACCAACTAACTAAAGCTTTTCAATGAAATGAAAGCGATTATAGGAGTGTTAAATTAATTTCAATCCAATACCTATTACAATCTTAAAGTGGGATCACGTTTCTTGGCCAACAATGGCACCTGAAGATTTGTCTTATTTTTTTTAAACTATATCACACTTTTAGTATTATTAACAATTAAATGTTTTATCTATGCTGCCAAAGATTTTTTATGTATTTTGCATGTAGGTTACCTATTTATTACCATAATTACCTACCAAATTATACGCGTATTATTACTGTAAATAAGGCTGTTTCATACATGGACTAAGAAGTCGTTTGGTGAAGGAGGAGTTAACCACGTTCTTTACGACAGGTCGTAAACCGATTCGTGGAAAATGGCGAGCCGGTGCAGCTGTCAAAACGTGTAAGTTTAATTCTGTCAAAGTGAACACCCAGAAACTAAAACGCTCTCTTGGACTGGATTAACACACTTTCGTCAACCTCGGACCATCGCTCGATAAACGCAGGGGACGTGTGTATGGAGAGAGAAGATGTTTTCCCCTATAAGGTGACATTGGAGGACAGGGGCTGCGGCGGACACTCAATAGGTGAATGTGTCAGAGATCTCCGATGTGCAACGATTTGAATATACGCATGAACACTCACTCTTTTCCCTAGCTGTTATTTTAGTTTTATTTGTTTAAAATGGCATGGAGGTCACGGCTCATTTGCATTGGACGGAGGAGTCTGAGTATTTTTTCCAGCCCGTCTTCCTCTAACTGGATTAAGGTGGTGTCTGATGCGGAGAAGATCGTGGGATATCCAACTTCATTCATGAGTTTGCGATGTTTACTCAGTGACGAGCTCAGCAACGTGGCCGTGCAAGTAAGGAAGCTGGTTGGGACGAAACATCCTCTGCTTAACACCGCCAGGTAAATACATGCACGTCTATTGTCTGGCCGTCAGGCAACTCATTTGCAAATCCATTCGAGGTAAATAATCAATTCGTGAATATTCATTAGATCAGACTGACGTTGATTTATTGTCAGGAATGGTTAACAGGAACAGGAACTGCTGTATTAACAGCAACTTTAGAGTACATTAACCAAGCCTTCTCCATAGTAGGAGTCTTTAACTGACTTACTAAGTCTGCCTTTCAACCAAGCAGTTAGGATGAACGTCACAGTATCTAATTAATATTCATGAACCAAACCTCCACATTTGTGGTATTTGTAATTTCTTGACACAGTGATGTAACACTCTTGAGGGTAAAGCGTGTACTTCCTGACACATAATTTTTGAGTACCTTCCAGTAATTTTTTTAGGTGACACTAATGGCACAAAAACAACGCGCTGCACCTTTAAGAATTGCCACCAAATTGTGGCAGACATTGTTAATTTTACTTGTGTTTTTGAAAGTGAACTTGGAAGGATTTAATATATAAATACTGTGTCCTCTAACTGTGGCAGCGTTGGTGAAGGTCACAGGTCCAGTTCTGGGTACTGCCAGTCTAGAAATAATAGAGTTGTTGAGCAAGATACCTAACCTGTAAGTTACTTCAAAGAGATTGACCCTGGAAGTACTTAACTACTTAAAAGTCAGTCTTCATGTTAAGTGTCTTCCAAGTAGCCATGGCCAAATTCGAGGTGTCTCCCCCCTGTGGCTGCCATTCACATCTCCAGTCTGACAGTGGCATGGATGGAGGTCAGGTTTATCGCCAGTCTGTTTCCTAAGATGGTTTGCATTTCACACCACTGCTTTGCTGTTTAGCTGCACAAACTACGTGCTGATTTAGCCTGTGATGCGTGTTATCTGTCCTTCAGAATCTCACTGAGAACTTTACTGCGTTTAAAACAAGAGACAGACACCAGGATGCTATGACAAGTAGGCAAAACAGGCATTTGTGTTTGTGTGTCTGATGGAAAAGAGAGAGACAGGGAGAGAGAGTTCAGGAACCCAATCCAGTGCATCCAGATGACGGTGTTTGGTCGCCCAAGGGTGTAATAACTTATACACCTAAATGTGATATGACAATCCATTTGGCAGGGGAGGGGAAGGGACCCTGTCTGTTCCCCCTCAGCGCCAGTGCAGATTCAGCCTTTTAAGACGCGCCAAAGATATTTATACGCACAATGGCAGGCTGGTGAGCCGATCCGTGCCAGCTCATGTTACGGTTCGGCTTTTTGATCATGCTTAAACATACCTCAGCGAATCAGAGTTCAGAATTGTCTGCGGTCATGGCGCGAGCTTGTGGAGATGTCCGCGCGGCGCATCAGGGGAAGACCTTGACAAGAAACACAGCTCCACACACCTGTGATATTAGGATCAAACTATGGGGGGTACACACACACATTTTCTATATGACGTTATTGGCTGTGATGTTTTGATTGATAATTAGAGCAGTTTCTTTATGGTCTGAGGTAACTAGCGCTAGCGTTATAAACAGCCCAACAGTAAGTTGGTCCATATGCAAATATGTCACTTCCAGATTCATTGGATCGTTCCATTGTTTTTAAAATGACATTGATGTTGCTTTTTGATTGATTCCGTGTTGTCTATAAAAAGTTACTATAAAAATTATTATTGACTT
>JAZGTJ010012761.1:0-15586 GCA_036877575.1 Botia almorhae
TGGTAATTATTTACAAGAATTAATATACATAACAAAATAGGAAGTACTGGTACTGTATTGTTCCACCTTGTCTGCGGGGGTTTAATGAGGTTTAGTATATATTAATCGCATTTCTAATGAATTATTTGTCTAATTAAGTTCACACTGAGTGTTTGCATGCGTTTAAAAGTTTCACGAATGAAATAACAGGACAACACAAATATAGTGACGAGTTAACAAACAGTGCCAGATTTTTCCAGCAGCCCATTCGCATCAAATGAACACAGTCACTATACTGTCGCTGCATCAAACGTGCGTGCCGCTAAAACACGCCCACTCACCGGCGATGGACAATCCGATTGGCTGCTATACATAACCGTGGCTCATGCCGTCCCACGATTGGCGGATCCTTGCTTTGCCATTACGTTATGCTCATTTCCACAAATACACGGGAATGATCGCAAGAGAAGACGTAATGGAGAGATGATCATCGTATTAACCGACACTTTTCACCGACGGAAGTTGCTATGAAGGTAATGAGCGTTATTGGTCGTCCTTTGATTTCAGCTAAATATGTGACAGTCGCCGGCGACGCGTTGCTCTTGCGTTTTACCCCGATCGCCATCTCCTTGTACACAAATATATTTCAATTATTCGGTGCAGTCGATGCATGAAATGGCAACAATCAGACTCCTTAAAAGTTGCACCAGTTTTGTTGCTAGGTTGCATCATATGACGGTGTCTGCAAAATAGCTGTACGTGTGTTCTGCTGTTTTTTTTAGTGTTTTCCGCCTGGCTAATAGCCGGGTAACAAACATTTTTATTTGTTTTCATTAGATAAAACACATGATCATTAGACGTGGCGCATTTGAATTGTGTTGTGGACGTCTGGAACAGCGTGTCCCAGCAGTGATCATCATAACGCAGTTTACCACAGCACTTCTGTAATGAGATTGGGGGATATACCCTCTGCCAACCGTCACTGATGTATTTCACACGATTATGATATGAATGGACAAACGGCTCAGGCCGTCGTGAAGGACAGTAGTGATTTCCCCGCGTTCCCTATTTCGTCACGTTTTAATTACGTGCCTAGGTATCATTGTGATGGCGATGACGTCAGAACAGTGCTGGAATGATAGTGACGATTTTAAGCTAATTTGCATATAAAAGAAACTCAGACAGTCACAGGTGGCAGCCGTGCTCCCCCCACACACACAAACACAAAATATCATTATTAAATTAAGGCAGTGGTGATTTTGACGTCAGAATCGTAGACGTCATGACGTAGAGTGAAGACGGTGAGGAAAACGATTGGTCAGGCTGTGGACTAGCAGCTCTGACGTCATAAGGGATGTCACACCCAAAATATACAAAATTTATGTGATTATGATTGTGATTTTCCGTGCTGTTATGAACGGAATAGCTGCTCAAATAGCCGTGAAAAGCAATCAGGCTTTTGTCCCCGCTAACACATCGCAAATTAATTATTACTGTTCATATACAATTATATACAATTTAATTATTATTGTACTATTAAAATAAAGGAAAGTGATACAAGGAGACAAGATGATGATCAGAATGATTGTGATTCTGACTGTGATGATTGGCAAGGTTATTATGAATAGACAAGAGGACCAGACAGTCTGATATAAGTGTTTAACTCCACTACACATCATATTTGAATTATGGCATTCAGTTGACATCAGAATGGTGGATTATGACATCAGGAATATTGATGAAAATGACTTTGCCTGTTATTATGATTGTGATGATTGTCTGAGCTGTTATGAAAGGTTAAGCTGCTCAGACAGTCACAAGCACATAGTGGCATTAGCGTAGTGTAGTGATTATGATGTGAAATTATGAAAATTATTTGCGACCATTCTTATTATTATAATTGTAGTGGTAGCATTTTAAATGTTTGCACAATAAATTAAAAGCTAACTGAGCTGTTTTAATTTGCTGTCTGAAGCACCAAAGAAAGGGATAATAACTTTTTTAAATGTAGGTCTAGCAGAGATGAAATAGTTGTTAACTATTTTACTCCTTTTACAAATAAACACTTCTGTGCATGCAAAGACAGAAGCAGTTTTCATCTCGGCACTGACCTCGCTTTTTAAAGCAACATCCGCCAGAATGTTTGTGAGCGCATATAATTAGATGCTTAACTGCGCGGCTGTTCATTTAGGTTCATGAATAATACCTCTCATTCATAAGAGCACTTCTGTCTGGCTTAGTATCTCACTGTGGTTCATGTAATGATGCTGTAGTGACACTTTTAAAACATATTTCCACCGGGAGAAAAAACTTTACCCTCAAAAACAACCTGCTGTTCTATCACGTCGTTTTTGTTTAAAGGAAAAACAAAATGCGTGTTGTGACGTAGGTCAGCAAACCATGTGACATCCGTAGTGTGATGATTATTGATATGTTGATCTTGTACTTGTATTATCCCTCTGGTAAACCAAGCTTTATCTTCATGCAGTTTGAGTCACGTTACATTTGCGCTCCTTAATGTTTCAAGAGTGTCCGGAGTTTCTAAAATGTTTCTAAAACTCCAAAAGTCGGAGAAAGTTTCAGATCAGCGCAGATATTTTTTGTCTTCTGTTTAATAATGAAAAGGACTGAAGATGGAACGTCATGTCTCGCCAGATGATCGTTATTGAAAATGCCAGTCATTTTGTAATAAGACTGTCTCAAAAAATTAAAATGCTAATGATTTCCCAAGATGTGATACATTTACATTTAATGAAAGCATCAATCTTGTGTTACTTCATCTTTGTCTGAATAGTTAGACAAGTATAGTTAGACAAGTAAAGAAAAGTAAAGAAACACAATTAAAATATTCAACATGAGGGTGTGTAAAGAATGACAGGATTTTAATGTAGAGCGCACGGTTTCTTTAATTTGAAAACATTTCTTAGGCAACAACACTTTCAGTGCTGCTCGGTCAACATCTGCTCGTGTAATTAGTTATGTGCTCGTGTGAATGCTCGTTAGTCAAAATAGTTGCAGCTGTCAGTGGGGCTGATTTCCTCAGTCAGTTGTCCTTCTGGAGCTTTTCTTCTGCAGGTGAAGATACAGACTAGATATTTGTTTTCCCTTTATTACATCTTGAATTAAAAGTGCTGATTCATTGTTTTCCAGAAACACAAACTCAGATGGAAATGATTTCCACCACCTAATGCAGTTCTCAGTCTCTGTGTATCGTATTGTGAGCGCCAGATGCATTTGTCTTAATTCGGTGATGTACGTGGTCGTCTTTCAGGCAATTAAAAACAAGCAGTTACCGCAGTATTCGCTTTCAAATGAGTTTCAATGCTCTGTTTATCTCGAAGCCCACGGCACAACAGAGGCCTATGAGTTTGTCTCTTGGTCTGACATAAGTGACCACAGTAGATCATTAGAAATCAGGCCTCTAATAGCAAGAGACTCCAGTGAGATCTGAAACTACCAGCACTAATGCCGGGACAGCTGTACTCAGAGACACACACACACACACACACACACACACACACACACACACACACACACACACACACACGTTACATAAGCAAACTCGAACATTGAGACTTTGAGCTTTAATGAGTTATCTTTCCACTCTGTCAGTGATGCATATGCATTATGAATTGTAAAGATATTGTCATATTGTCTTTTCTGTGCATTGTAATCAGTTTATGCCTTTGTAAATTATGCAGCTGTAGTTCATAAGGTACGTTTTGGAAGCACTCATCAAGGTTATTATAGTTTACTAAAGCTAAAACTATTTAAGCATTTCTTTTAACGGAAATCAAATAAAAAATACATATAAATGCTATTTTAAAAACGTGTTGCCTTATGAAAAGTTTAAGCTAAGGCACTAAAATGATTAAATGAAAACAAAACTAAATGAAAACTATAAAAAATTATACTGCCTTATATAGCAGTATTGTAAATAAATTAATACAATGACAAAAGCACATAACAGGACTGATAAATAAGCTAAACGTAACATGAAAACTACAAATTAAATTCCAAATATAAATAAAACTGAAAACAAAACTTTTAATAACACTGGAGCGTATACAAAATTTCACGGTATCTCAAGAAAATGTTTCCCTCCATCATTATTTGTAATACCTTTAGCATTTGTTAACCACTATATCTGTACAGTAGAGGAGAGATATTCAGTCGAGAGTAACTGTGATTTTCTGATGGACGTGGCATCCTCGCTCTGCTAGCGGGGTGTTAATTGAAGTGACAGGGGGAATCTGTGGTACCGGCTCTCTGCCAGACTGAAGCACGGGCGGCGACTTCACGCCCGACCTTATGTTACGCAACACGGCGCTCACGCTAACAACCGCGCTGTTCAAACATTCCTCATACCGCCGGAGGTGCTGCACGTCAACCCAGGGTTTCTCATGAACAGCCAACATTATATGTGTTTTCATAAACACACAAACTGAGTGACCTGCCAGAATGTACTTGAGTAGAGGAATGATATATAGTGATCATACTGCTTTATTTTATGGCTTGTAGGTGTGTTGTTTTATATCATTTATATATGCAAGTTTATTTTATATATTTTAATATATTAACCATGGCAACCACAGTATCAGCCAAAATACACTAGTTACTACAAATTGTTGTTTTCTGTAACGCCACAATAAATCTATGCAAGATCTCTTTCCAGCAGTGTACGAAGCTTTTAAAATCTTTTCTGCAGAATCGGAGCTGTTTTAAAGGCAAAGACTACTACAGTTGTTGTGTGTTGTGATTTGACAGTCACACATACCGCGGCTGGCCTGCATTACATAAGTGAAGCCCCAGGGTGAGCTGAGTGCCTGGCTTAACTTTCTCTGTGTCAGGCGTAAAGACAACAACAGATTTCAGCCTCTCGGCCAAAACTACGCCAGCTACAATTGTACGGTCTTATTATGCCAGTCCATCTTTCTCTCTTACTCTCTCCCTCACAGTCTTTTTTTCACGTACTCTCTTTTACTCTCTCGCTCTGTCACTCTCTACCTTTGTCTTTTACTCTCATTTCTCTCGTTCTTTCTTTCTCTCGTTTACTCTCTCTTTATCTTTCACCCTCACTCCCCACCCCTCGGTCAGCCCTTCTGTGTTTTGCATCACGTGTGGCCATTGCGGCCCATTGATTCTCATGTTCTTAAACATAAGATGCATTCCACCCCCCCACACACACACACTCATGCGGTATTCCAAGACATCACGCTGTGTTGGGTCACAGATGGGCTGCTGAAAGATGGTAGCCATACTTACAGTGTCAATAACATGATGTTTGTGTGCACATGTTCATATGGAGATATTGTTTTTTTTACTTGTGTACAGTTGAGCTGTCAAAATTTGCAACAAATGATCATTTTTGAGCTTTGATGTTGACCAATGTCATTTTTTCTCAAAATATTCACATTTATTTGTACATTTGTACACATTTGTGTTGGTTTGGTCAGACATAGACATGGACAGTATTGAACATATTGACATATTATACCGATATATGACGTTTTAGTGATGGAATTGTAGTAAGCATTAGTTTAATATTATGGTTCATCATAGTTTAATATTATGGTTCATGCAAAAACGTTAAAACAAATTCGGCTACAAACGTGAAAGAATTTATAAAAAAATCTGCATGTCTTTAAGGTGGTGTATACTGTAAATGATTTACGTAATGTATGTGCATTTTACCTTCTAATGCGAATGAGATCGCCCTCTGTTTCCAGTATTGTCACATTTCATACAGTAAAAAAGAAAAGACTTAAATAACACAATCCAAATTTACATCTTAAGTAAACGAAAGCTCTTCGAAACCTTGCACCATTAAACCGTCGGAGTGGAGGAAAACTGTCTCTCAGTCTCTCTCTTCAGATTTTACGATTGTTATGAAAGCACTGTTTGGTTTGAACATCCATTTAGCTGAAACCCGAGAGACGTCCATCTGTTTAGCTCTCGTAATCTGTCATCGTTTTAACGTCAAAGTGTGCAAAGGAATTATCCAGACCTCATTTTACCCTAACAGCCATTTCAGCTGTATCATATTTCTCTCGCTGTCGAAGATTCACTTATGACCTGCCAAACAACTCGATTTAGTGCAACAGAACACAGACAGAGTTTAAAAATATTAAACTCTGATTTAATATTCTGATACAAGAATAAGTTGCGCGGCGCTGATTGGCTTTCTGTTATGAGGCCGAACTGCTGGAAGCGAGTTACATAATGTGAAATCAGTAAAACATATGTGCTTGATTCGTCTGTGGGTGAATAAATCTGCTCTCCATGGGGACAATAAACTTGACTCTGCTCAGTTAATTTCCCTCTGAATAAGTAGGCTATCCTTGTCAAAACAGTGAAATGCATTGTGGGATATATTACAGTGTTGTCTATGTGAATCCATCAAACCTATTTTTATCTAAGCATCCAGTCAGACATTGTAGCCATGCCCAGCTAACAAATTGAGGTTGTAAGAATGTTTCCCTAATGTTTCCATTAAGTAACATTTTTTTAAATTTTTTAAACGTTAAAAATGTTAGCTTGGACGTTGTATCAGATGTTGTATTAATGCTATTGCTTGGTTATGAGAACGTTATTCAAACATTTTTTTATTCTGTAACATTTTTTAAAATATTTATACATAATGTTAAAAAAACACTACTAATAAAAAACGTTCTACTTTTTGATCACTTTTAGAGAACGTTAGCCAACATTCTGAGAACGTTCGCTGTTATTAAAAATCTACATTTTTTGTGAAGAAGCTAAACCAGTTTGTGTATGTTTGAAAACATATTTTTATGCTCATGGCACATATAAACAAACTTCTGCTCATTATTTCAAACATGCTTCATATCTAAGCACATCTTTTCCAGGCGGGCGCCTCCTCCATGTGGGCGTCATGTTGCGGGCTGTTGAACGAGGTGATGGGCACAGGGGTGGTCCGCACCCAGCAGCCGGGCTTTGGAGCTGGAGCTGGGCCGTTCCGTTTTGCCCCTAGCGCTGGCTATTCCACCTACCCCCCTGCCAGCACGACCTCAGGAAGCACTGGTCTGGTGTGCAAAGCTTGTGGACTTGCCTTCTCAGTGTTTAGACGAAAGGTAAGATCGCTGGCGTCAGATTTGAACCCACTTTTCCCACCTCAGCACCACAGAAAATTGTGTCTGCAGCTTGTATATAACCACTATGCCATGGCTCTGTTGATTGTTGATGCTGTTGGTTGTTGATAATGCATTAAGGTTTGTGATGGGGTGTGCAGTGCAGTTTTAACAAAATGTACAACTCTGTAGAGCTGATACGATATGAAGCGTGTGTGTCTGCGTCTTGTGAATTTGAAGTTCTGCCGCCTGGAAAAGGACAGAGGTGGTGAAAGATCTCAGCAGTAACATTCCCACAAAGCGTTGTTGTTCTGATATCATATCAGCATTTTCACACCTTTTGCAGACGCCCGGACAGCGAGATACATCTGCGTGTGCTCACACAGCAGCGGGCGTGTGCTAAGAGCTGCCGAATTATTTGAGCATTGAATTTAGAATCACAGTGACATCAATAACAATCACCGTGCCAACAAAGACTCCGGACGTGTTTTTCAGAGAGTTTAAAAGCGGATAAACGAGAACCTAGATACTTGAAAATGTTGACAACATCATTTTTTCTCAGAGCTGATTCATGTGCATTCAAAGTTATAAATATTTCAAAATCTTCTGGTTTCAGACATTAGTATTATTGTGGCATTTTCGTCTCCTCTCACTTCGTGTCTCGCTCTCTTTTTGCCCTCGCAGCACACTTGCTTGGACTGTAAGAAAAGCTTCTGCTCGTTGTGCTCCGTGCTGCAGGAAAACCTGCGCCGCTGTGCCACATGCCACCTGCTGTGGGGCACGGCCTTCCAGCGGCCGCAGTTGATGCGCCTCCGCGTCAAAGACCTGCGGCAGTACCTCACGCTGCGAAACATCAACACGGACACCTGCAGGGAGAAACAGGACCTGGTGGACCTGGTGCTCTGCCATCTGGGTGCCGAGCTGGAGATGGGAGAAGATGAGGAAGAGGAGGATGAGGCAGAAGCAGACATGGACAGCCTGCAGTCTCTCCCGCGCTCCATCTCCACCCCGCCCGCCCCTGCAGCACGCTCCCCCTCCCAGCAGTCTGCGCTTTCTGCAGCCGCCTCTCAGGGAGAAGTGCTGAGTCGCAGCGACAGCTCAGGGACAAGCAATCAGGTGAGGCTGTGGGGTCTGCATATCCTTCCTGAACGTTCCCGCGAGTAACAAAAACATTTTTTAGACATTCTATTAACGTTATTGCTTAGTATCTAAAATGTTATTCAAACATTTAATTTGATAATGTTTTTAAAACATTCCTCTAACGATTGCCAACAACAAATTTTTAAATATCTAAAATTTTATATAAAATTTTATATTTTATATAAAAATTTTAAATTTTTAAATATCAAGTTTCTAAATATCTTTTCATGTGATTTGCCTGCATGGGGAAAAGTGACAACTTAGTGTTAAGACTATGCAGCCCTTAAAGCTATGCAGATCTGCAGAGCTTTAAGGGGACGTGGCCTTGTGGCCACTCGTGATGTTTGAGCTTTGCTGTTTTTCTGACGTGCTGAGCAGATTATGTAACAGTGGACCAGGTTGTGCGATAATTCCTCCTAGCACGACACAAAAAAAAGTTCACTTACAGATTAACAGCTAACAGCACAGACGTTCAGAGAGTTTTTTTACAGTGTGAGCACTAGATTAATTTCCCTCAGGTGCTTTAATAGGACTAGAATATATATATATATATATCAAAACGTTATTTTTAAGTAGTTATGTTAACGTTTTTGTTACTTAATGAAAACGTTAGGGACATTCTCACATTCTTAAATCTTCGTTGGGATTGACCATTCATTATTAATACACAGCCAGCCAGCAAAGCTTCCACGTGTCCGTACGCGGCCATGTGTGAGAACTCCGTTCATGTGCCGAGCTTCCCTAAAACTCACTTCAGCCAGACAGCTTACAAGAGCAACACAGAGCCATTAGCTAATTGTCCTGAATGCAGCAAAAATGAAGTGAGAGAGAGAGAGAGAGACATTGAGAAGACACTGGCTTCTCCAGGACAATATCCTATTGGTGCACACAGTTAATTAGTATTATCTGTGGGAGGGGCTCTGTGTTGTCTTCTGTGTCGTGCACTTTACAGAACTGAGGGGGGATCTTATTGTGACAAAGACTGTAATGGCCAGACAGTTTAATAGGATTTACAAACACAGAGATTAGACTCTACCTGTAAGGAAGGTTTAAAATCTCTCTGTACAGTAGCCACTAAACCTAATACATAAGATACATTGACAAGTGTATACGTGTAATTTCATTACATAACAAAATATCTAGCTGAGTGACCATTGATATTTTTAAAGAACGAGCACAAGCACATATTTCAGGCGAAATAACGTTTATGGAAAGAGATACAAAAGATATTATGTAAACATGTATAGATGGTTAAATAATAACGTATCTTAAATGTAAGTTTATACTCTTACTATAGTCTTATTATGAGGCTGTAGCTTGCATATTAATTGCCATTTATCAAGCAGTGCTTTATTCAGATATGAAATCTAATCTTAGGACAGCATTAGGAAACAAGCACATTTAGCATATTTTGTTTTCCGTGTGGTGTTTGTAGGACCATGGAGATGCTGCATCAGTTTCCCTTCTCAACCTGGAGACCCATGATGAGATACCGGAGGTGAGTGACTGTGCAACATCCTGGTTCACTCTGAGCATTTATGAATATTCATAATTTATTTCCCCTTATGACTATCCTTAACAGTTTTCTTTCAGAAACACACATAACGTTGATATTCTGCTATAATAACAAGTTTGTGTTGTTGTATGATTGTTGAACGCTGTAATCTGTCCGTCTGTCCCCTGAGCAGGTGAGTCCAGCGACACAGAGACGTGCACGCGCCTCCCTCTCAGATCTGTCCCACGAAACTGACATCGAGAGCCTGACGGTACGGCAGCTGAAGGAGATCCTCGCGCGAAACTTCGTCAACTATTCAGGCTGCTGTGAGAAGTGGGAGCTGGTTGAACGCGTCCATCGACTCTACAGAGAAAACGAAACCAACAGACGATCGAGTAAGAACTGGAAACCAGTGATGACATCATTGTAACATTTTGTTCTTCGTGTTATTAGTAAATTAATTTTAATTGAAATTGACATCAATATGGCCACATATAAAAACCATTCTGTTTTTAATATAGAATTGTGCGTACAATGTTTTTATGTATTTCATAAGATACCTCAGGCAGTTTTATCTACTGCTATATAACTGGCACAGTAATGAGAAGGAAACTTAGTGGTCAGCTTTTGTGAATGTCCAGTCTGGAAACAGCACAGCTGACTGTCGTATAATAATAATAACAGCAGAAGATGATGTAGACAAAGAGCCTTTTCTGGCAGATGTCAAACCTGCATCTAAAAACATGAAATTGAAGCAGTCGAGTATCAACACAGCTCTGGTTCATTTGATTTACAAAGTGCCTTGCGGTCTCCAAAAAATTGATTCTTCTCATTTTCTCTCCCTGCAGTGGAAAATGTTAGCAACAGTCTAGCTGCAGGTAAGCTAACAAATCCTTTATTGTATTATGTGTGAGACATTAAGGTCAGGTCAATTCCGTTAGCATCCAGTGTTGTCTGTAGTAAAACAGGCAGGGGTAAAGGTTAAGATTAAGATTATAGGACTAACGTTGAACTAACCCTGGACTAACTTTGTTTTTAATAGTGCCAGTTTTAACCCTGGGATAGGTGCTGTTCACACTTGTAATTTGAAAGGGGATCTACACTATTTAAACCCTGGGTTATAAAATACAGTATAGTAAACACAGTTCTAAATTGTAGTGTGTATGAAACGTTGAGTAGTTTACTATGAGGATTAAGTTGTTCCAATATATAAGGGTTTAAAATAACTTGAAATATGTTGTCACGGTAATACACTAACCCTACTCTTACTGTGTTTGCTAACCGTAGTCATAGCCTATCCTCCTCCTATATGCAATGGAGGGATTGAAGGTAAGATTCAGTCGCTGCTCCAATATAATCATTGCCATCATCTCATTACCGCGAATGAGCGTGAAATACGACTCCTCCCAATGCATGCTGGGAAAGGTCGAAGTTTGATGTGTGGTTCCCGCGTGCATGATCGCATTTGTGTCTGACTTGGTCTTGAATTATGCTCCTAATGTGATCTGTCTGTCTTTTTATAGCTTGTCACATTACTGTAATTGCACATTGCCATCATGAATAATTTTAAAGATGAATCGTTCTTGGAAAAAAGCCACTTTGATGTGGAGGACTCGTGATTACAGCCGCTCATTTCGAACACAATGTTTCAAGTGGCTTTTTGGAGGAGCACCAGACCTTTCTGTGGTTTACAGGCACTTGTGAATGTGCACCGTTGACCGTTTTGTTTTCATAGCACTTAAAAGAAAATAATGAAGACCTCAGCAAATACTGGCTTAGAATAGCTGCAAGCAAAGACATGTTTCATTAATTCGTTTGACCATTGACACTGGTTAGTCATGAGGACGTCAAACAGAAGACAATGTTCAGGGATTAGTATCCCTGGAAAAAAATTAAAATCATCCCTTTGTGGGTACAGTAAGATACTTACAATACCGTATATAAAACAGTAACGACATTATAATGTTTACAAAGTAGCCAACAGACATACTGTATGTGTTATAAATTGAAGGTACTATTGGGCTACCGGTGTGCATTACTGTAAACATGAGGAACAAATCAACCGAATAAGACATCAAGCCGCTGTTGCCTGTCATGTATTGTCTTGCAGATGCCGCGCAAGTGACTCAGCTGGGCGGCGCTGATGAGAATCTGTGTCGGATCTGCATGGATGCTGTGATAGACTGCGTCCTGCTGGAGTGCGGTCACATGGTCACCTGCACCAAATGCGGCAAGAGGATGAGCGAGTGCCCCATCTGCAGACAGTATGTGGTGCGGGCCGTGCACGTCTTCAAATCTTAACACTGAACCTCGTTTCTACTGGAAAACCAACACACTGCTGGACACTGGTATGGGGCCGTGACTGGACCACGTGACTGCCCCTTTAGCTCACACTGAATTATGGGTAATTGAGTCGTGGAAACCGGTACTGCGCACACCTTCGCTGTTTAGAGTGTGACCGTCATCTGCTGACTGTTTTATTTCATCGACACTGTACTTTTATGCTTTTGAATGATTTCTGTGGTTACAATCCCAGGGAAGATGGATTACAGGTGGATATTAGAGGAATCAAGTGTATGAATTTTAAAGTGTAAATGGTTTACATACCTGTAAACGTTATGAGATGTTTTATTGTATGTGCAATATTAGAAATCCTTATGTGTGCGTGTAGAGAAACCGATTGCCGTTAAGATGCATGTTGTCGTAGCAACAGTGAAGACCAATGGGGTGAAAATTGGTGCCAAAGCAGAACTTTTGCAGAATGGCTTATGGATTACAGTGTACGTGCTATTATTAATCATTAGCTATTTTCATGTATTAAATCGGCGATTGCGATTCCACAATTTAACATGACACAAACGACCAGCCAGCAGTGGAGTTTATCTACCGCAACGATGACCGTAAGAGATACCGTATCGTATGTTTTTACGGTCACTGAAATCTAGCCGTTATGTAGCTTATTCATAAAACCTCAATTACTAATTAAATTTACAGTACCGGTGTGGTCAATCTGCCACCATTGTAGTTTGTAGTAGAAAAGACATTTAAAGGTGCACATAGTCATTTTTTAAAATTGTGTTAATTGTTTTAATTTCAACAGTGGCAAAACGTTACATTTATCATCGCCGTTAAAGAAAAATGCGTTTGCTAACATATTTGTTACCCATGATTAATTATTCCACAGCTGAAGTCGCCCCATAATAGGATGGTTAGCAAGATAAAGCAGGTAGCATTCGGATGGTCATGTGATCTCAATGTAGTGACCACCATAAGGAAAGACCAACCTTATGTTTAAATAAAACGACCACTTGTAGGTCTCTAAAATGATTTGAATCTTCATCCTATATAAGAGACATCATTGTATGCATATTGGTCAAAATACTAATGCTTTGTAAGTAGAATGCTTTGAAACAATGCAACATTTGTAAAACACGCTACATAAACACATCTGAATTTAAATTCAATTGAAAAAATTACTTTGTGCACCTTTCATCGGTCACACAACAGTTACGGAAGATCACATTTTTGTTGTCGGTCAAAAAGACACACCTGCTTCATTGTTCTTCATCATAAGCAATACCAGGATAGTCATCCATTGGTGGATTGTGTTGGACCACAAAAAATGTGGTTTCCACAAGCGGTGCTACATGTGTCACAGCTCTCCGCTGGGTTTGTGCCACGGCGATTACACATTTTACTTTGTAACCAGTTTAACCTTGTGAGTTTTTTAGTCTAGATATTTTTCACATATTAAAAGAAAAGCGTTATATAATTACTCTAGATGCCCTTCGTTCGCTGTGGTATTTCCATACACATATAAAGGAAAATTGAATTAATTTTAAACGTGAAAAAAAATTAAGTGTAGGAATACATTTTCCTGTTTTATTTGTTCCCCTTTTCAGCATTCCATTTTTCTAGAATGTAAAAGCTTTGGTTTCATAGGTTGTCTTTGAAAACACTACGGTTTTAGAATTGATTGAATTCTAGTGTCACGTTTATGTTTTTTGAATAATTGGATTATTTTCTCGTTTTAAAACATCTACACATCTGCTACCCAACACTGACACTGTGCATACGTGTATGTTTCTCATGCTGCTATCTCAAAAACGACTCTAGCTGAGCAGACAATGGACAAGATAACACACGAAATTACTTAAACTGAACGCTGGATGAGGTTTTGGGATCTGGTCTTTGTATTTTGGAATGTTGAACTTTTTATTTTGGTAACTCAAAGATGATTTATTAAATTTAATAAAATACGGTACCTTAAACTAACCCAATTGTTTGTTCATTTTCTCATTCCAGTACTACGTGTGCTGCGAACACTGAAGTGCTCGCCTGCGCCCTCTAGTGTCTGTTCGGTATTGCGCAGCTGTTGCAAGCGTTCTATACCAGACGTAGCAAATTAAGTTGAATCAAGTTAACTCAACAAAGTGAACTAAGTTAACTTATCTGCACATATTTGCTGTTTGTTCTGGGACACTAGTGTACCAAGATAAGTTTTTGCTGTTTTATTAGCTGGTGAAACAGTGAAGAAAAGCGTGAGGGCAAACAGGTAGGCGGGAAAACTAAGTGATATGAGTGCTTATGGCGCTTCGTACTTGGAACTTAAACAGTACATGCAAAATAGTTTTTAATGTTGTCTGTGGTAAATCTGTGTTGTTTAAACAGTCATGATTCGACGCTGGAAAAATATCTATATTTATTAAGGTGAAACAGTGCAAATACGTTTCCTTTTACCCCAGATATATACAAATGAAGCCAAAGTAAGTAATATAGTTGTATGAAAAGAGAATGTACCTGCAAGACCACATTAGAGGACATCACGACTTGAATTAACATTACAAAAACATCGACAGAGTTAACCAGCTAGTATAGATACGAATTCTGCTTAACTTCATACCGCGTAGAAAAAATAATAAACCTTGTACTTAGTACCGACTGAACACTGTCCATAAAGTCTATATATATATATATATATAAGTGCATTTAATACTGCACATAAAAGTGGAAAACATTCTGATACAAAAATTAATACAGCATGACACTTAACGTTTGCACAGTAACGAACAAGCACATGCATCATAAATCTTTTCCGATAAAGAAAATAACAGTCGGTTTTGTCACTGCAATACTGCCCAAGTGTGACTTTTAAACCTTTTATATATATATATATATATATATATATAAAAACATTTTTTATATAAAATTTTTGCAAAGTATTATGGGTACACGTGCCTTTCAGCATCTCTCAATAATAGACACGCGTTTCTCGCTGCATCATGTAAACGGATGTTTTGCCATAACAGCACAACACAAAAACTGTAAGTATGAATTGGCCACAAAATATGAATATATTTCTGTATCTGTGAGTTCAGGCATCTGTGAGTTCAGCTTTTTGAAATTTTTTTAGCAATTAGCTTCACACATCCTGTGGTGAAGAACAATGTTGAAAATAAGGGGCAAAAATGTTCGTTCCCTGGGTTGTAGGTCAAGGTATTGCCACTGTCTTTCTTGACTAGCTCGGTTTGCTCAGTAGCTTCTCCTCGATCAGTCCAAACTGCACGCTGACAGACATCTCGGCGATGAACTGCTCGCAGCCCTCATTGGTGACCTGTTTGCAGTATCGCAGGTCGATGTGACAAATGTTTCCACAGCGTTTGAAGTAGGTCAGCGATAGGTCTGTAACTCTGTTACAAACTGTAAAGGAAACAAAGAGGGTTTTAAAGTGATAAAAATAATAACTATCCAATTACCTTTCCTGTATCTCAGTGGTTAGAGCATGGCGTTAACAACGCCAAGGTCATGGGTTCGATCCCAGGGATTGCACATACTTAGAAACAATGTAAAGTATAATGCAATGTAAGTCGCTTTGGATAAA
>JAZGTJ010012762.1:0-15584 GCA_036877575.1 Botia almorhae
GTGTCTATAGAGTTAAGGTGTGTGTCTGTAGTGATGTTGTGTTATAGTAAGGTTGTGTGTCTATAGAGTTAAGGTGTGTGTCTGTAGTGATGTTGTGTTATAGGAAGGTTGTGTGTCTATAGAGTTAAGGTGTGTGTCTGTAGTAAGGTTGTGTGTCTATAGAGTTAAGTTGTGTGTCTGTAGTGATGTTGTGTTATAGTAAGGTTGTGTGTCTATAGAGTTAAGGTGTGTGTCTGTAGTGATGTTGTGTTATAGTAAGGTTGTGTGTCTATAGAGTTAAGGTGTGTGTCTGTAGTGATGTTGTGTTATAGTAAGGTTGTGTTATAGTAAGGTTGTGTGTCTATAGAGTTAAGGTGTGTGTCTGTAGTGATGTTGTGTTATAGTCAGGTCGTGTCTGCAGTCAGGTTAAGTTGTGTGTCTGTAGTGATGTTGTGTTATAGGAAGGTTGTGTGTCTATAGAGTTGTGTGTCTGTAGTGAGGTTGTGTTATAGGAAGGTTGTGTGTCTATAGAGTTGTGTGTCTGTAGTTATGTTGTGTTATAGTAAGGTTGTGTGTCTATAGAGTTAAGTTGTGTGTCTGTAGTGAGGTTGTGTTATAGGAGGGTTGTGTGTCTATAGAGTTAAGTTGTGTGTCTGTAGTGAGGTTGTGTTATAGTAAGGTTGTGTGTCTATAGAGTTAAGTTGTGTGTCTGTAGTGATGTTGTGTTATAGGAAGGTTGTGTGTCTATAGAGTTGGGTGTCTGTAGTGAGGTTGTGTTATAGGAGGGTTGTGTGTCTATAGAGTTGTGTGTCTGTAGTGATGTTGTGTTATAGGAGGGTTGTGTGTCTATAGTGTTAAGTTGTGTGTCTGTAGTGAGGTTGTGTTATAGGAGGGTTGTGTGTCTATAGAGTTAAGTTGTGTGTCTGTAGTGATGTTGTGTTATAGTAAGGTTGTGTGTCTATAGAGTTAAGGTGTGTTTGTAGTGATGTTGTGTTATAGTAAGGTTGTGTGTCTATAGAGTTAAGGTGTGTGTCTGTAGTGATGTTGTGTTATAGTAAGGTTGTGCGTCTATAGAGTTAAGGTGTGTTTGTAGTGATGTTGTGTTATAGTAAGGATGTGTTATAGTAAGGTTGTGTGTCTATAGAGTTAAGGTGTGTGTCTGTAGTGATGTGTTATAGTAAGGTTGTGTGTCTATAGAGTTAAGGTGTGTTTGTAGTGATGTTGTGTTATAGTGATGTTGTGTTATAGTAAGGTTGTGTGTCTATAGAGTTAAGGTGTGTTTGTAGTGATGTTGTGTTATAGTAAGGTTGTGTGTCTATAGAGTTAAGTTGTGTGACTGTAGTGAGGTTGTGTTATAGGAGGGTTGTGTGTCTATAGAGTTGTGTGTCTTTAGTGAGGTTGTGTGTTGACTTCACAGATCTAGAGTCGGTGCAGTGAGTTATATTTTTCATGGCTCTTTATCTGCTATACATTATTCACATATTGTGACAGATTATTTTTCCATCCGATCCAGTTTAGGTACCATGATTTACCTAATTCTCGTGTCACACATACATTTGTGATGTGTAACCAGCGCTGAATATGTGTGAATATAAAAGCGTTCGTGCCTCATTAAGTTGTTTTATGTTTAATAATAACGAGATATTGAGCCGTGCTCATTCTGGTCCGTCATGTATCCATGACCACCATCTGCTGGCTACATTTATTATTACAGATTATTTTGATTTTAATTTACATAATCATACTTTACGTAACCATATATTGGTGACTAATTTGTACCCAACAGTCAACAAAACTGGTTAGGGTTGTAAACTTAAATAGTAAGACGCACCGACGCGCATGCGCAGATCCTGAGGACTGCGCAGCTCACTGAAGAATCGTGCGTGGAGGTATGCCGTTGCCATGACAGCAGCGTTAGTAAACTCCCGTGTACCACCGATTATCAGCAGGGAGTGTATCGGACCGAGTCTGATCTCAGTCCTCTGCAGTGCAGGTGAGAATGTCCTCCAAACTCGCGTCACGCCTTTGGATTCAAGACCTGTGACGGCGTGTCACGCGCGTTACTAGGAGACCGCGAGAGAATCGGAAGCTTCAGCTGTACTGGAATCTAAGAACACGCGTGACTGTATCCTAAAGCATTATGGGAACGTTCAGGGCTGCTGTGGTTGACCTGGATGATGAAGAGGAAGAAGAGAAAAAGAGCCGTGAAGTTGCTTGTCTTCCTCCGCTCTTCGAGGACGAGGTGAGATCGATTGATTGATTGATTAACAGGCTCTTCTGCAGGACTCTCGTGGACGCTGTTGAAATGATCATAACACACATTATATGTCTATTGTTTGGTCAACCTTGCCACTGATCTGAGATCTGTAAAATCTCACTCAGTCTCTGGGTTAAGTTTAGGATTTGGATTAAAACACTGGTTTAGTGACTGAACATGAATAACTACGAACTTTCTGAGATTCAGTGACAAGTGTATCTAGGCCAGTGCGTGTGTGTGTGTGTGTGGTGTGTGTGTGGTGTTGTGGGGAGGTTCAGGAGAACGTTTCCCTGCATTGTTCTCAGGGGAGTTTGTCTATTTATGGGGTGCTGGTCTTACCAGCAGTATTATAACAGTTCATGTGCTGTAATTCAGTTACTGTATTTTTAAAAGATTGAATATAGTCTGGGTGGGTAAATGTGCTCTGGTGTCTACAGATCATGTCTTGTGTTGACATGTTGTGTTTCAGGAACAGAAATATTTATTTGCCAAGCGCACACACACACACACACACACACACACACACGGACACACGGACACTCGTGCCACCTGCTGGCGTGCATTTTATCAATATAAAAAGGACAACGGTTTCAAATCGATTGTTCTACAAAAAAAGTCACTTCATCTTGGATGGTCTGAGGGTAAATTAACAGCAATTTTTTATATTTGGGTGAAGAATATGGTCTTCAGTTTTGGTCCTTACTAACATGATGACACGCTATCAATAAAGCAAAATCAGGGCGTACCAAATAAAAATCATGAACATCCTTTAGTTCAGCTTTGTTTTGCCTCTTTCCTCTCAGGAGAATGTTTCTCTGGCTGATATTCTGTGTCTGAGGGACAGTGGGCTGTCAGAACAGGAGACGTGGGCGGTGTGTGTGGAGTGTGTATATTCTCTTCAGAGCATCGCCCTCTTACAGCTCTATCACACCCTTTGCATAACGCCCGACACGCTGGCTTTCAACGCTCATGGCAATGTGTGTTTCATGGAACAGCTGAACGGTGAGTCAGTCACTGTTTTATTAAAATATTTCATTAATATGTGTTTTGTTTATAATCTTCTCAACACTAATTGTAACCTAAACTGAAACCAGAGGGATATGAATGAAGGAAACTTGATTCAGAGTTCAGCATCAGTCACACCCGAGTGTTATTTTCAGGTCTTCTTGATTTTCTTGTGTGTTAAGCTGCTGCAGGATGGTGGTCCTCCAGAGGCTGAACACTCCTGCTTTCCTCTAGTCCAGTTTTAAACGGTGTGATCTGATGAAAGTTCACACACTGTGAATGCACTGTATGTGACTGGTGTAGCCATAATGTGATGGATTCTGACCTATTTAACAGAGCCAAACTCTGCAGTGTCTGGAGGAGGCGTGAATTCTCTGTGTCTCTTCACTGTGCCCTAGTTAGACAGCGAGACGCTGCAGCACAGCTCTCCTCTGTGGACACTTATTTACAGAGATACTTTCATTGATAAAGGGAATATCATTCAAATCACTGATCATTTTACATACAGGCTTTTTATAGGGCTGCACGATAACTTGCTAAATAAAGCGATGTATAATGCGATAATGCTGGAGGTTTGTACAATCAATTTAAATGATTCATTATATACACTGATAAATATTTTTAAAACTGAAAGTTATATAACCTACATAAATATTTAACTTTTTAAATAAACATATTCTGATTAACATTTGCATTTTGAAGTATTAAAATCATTTAGTCATTGCTAAATAAGATCAGTGACAGCAGTGATTTCTCAGAACATGTGCTTTAATTTCTCTGTTTTTCCCCAGATGATCCTGATGGCTGTTTTATTCCTCCAGAGCTGGAGAAGACTGGAAACACATTTGAGGTGAGAGATTGTGACCCCATCAGTTCAAGCGGCTCAGCTGATTATAAACAGCAGGAGAATGGTGCTGAAGTTTATTGGATTCCACACACTTGTTAAATGTAATGTCTTTGTTCATCAATAGAAGTTCCAGCTGAATCTAAACAAGGTCAGACTCTGTATGCTTGCCACACCATGTACAGTAGACCACAATGCAGACCTGTAAACATCTACATTACATTTAGATGTAATCTATAAGGTTTTAACTTTTCTACACATCAAAACCACCAAAGAATAACTGAAGACTCTTGGATTTCTGGAATGTAACTAGACTATAATGCATATAATTACATATATACATATATTTTATTTTTATTGCTCAATCATTTAATCAATGATCAACAAAAGTCTCTGTCTCTCTCTCTCTCTCTCTCTCTCTCTCACACACTGTCTATCTCAGGGTCACATGTTCTCGTTAGGCTCCACCCTCTCAGCTGCGGTGGATTACGTCACTGATGTGGAGCTGCAGGTTGAGTTGAGTCTGCAGAGCAGCTGTTTACTGCAGCAGATGCAGAGAGAGAAACCTGAGCACAGACCACGGCTGCAGGTTCAAATATAAACATTTCTTATATGTTTATATATGCTGTTTTATATATATTGATATTTTAAGTGTTAAACTTATTGCGAAAGACAGACTGCAGAAAATAAAAGACAACATCATGTTCAGTGTTGGGAGTGTCATGATGTACATAAAGAGAAGTTTCTCCTCAAAGAAGTTTTTTGAGGAGCAGATTCAGGATCAACAGAAAGATGTTTGTTGGTAAACATTGATAAAGCTGCTGGAGCTGTGAAGTCTTGCACCATCTGCTGATCTTTTTTGTTTCTCTCTTCCTCATTTAATGTGCGTCTGAGTGAGAGATAGAGAGATACAGGCTGAGAGATAGAGAGATACAGGCAGATTTACACATCTGCTGTTCGTTAAATGACTCTGCAATGAATCAGGACTGTAGCTCCACTGCCTCCAGGCTGTAATTTATGTTTTTATGAGATGTCATAGTTTGTTGAGTGTTAGATTCTCAGTACAGTTCTGCAGTTCTTATGTATTTGAATTCCTCGTATTGTCCTTTATATTGTCTTTCAGTGCTACCTTGTGGTTATTTAGAGCTAGTGCTGTACAGTCAGTGTGTGTAAAACACACACACACAGTACATAAATGTACACTGGTTCTGACACCAGTGTTTTCAGCAGACTGACAGAGATTTCTGCTTCTTCATCTCTCATCAGTCTTATGTGACTGGAAATAATCACTAAAAACGAGACTATACTGATTCTGAGCTGAAGTCACACTGAATGAGTTCAAATCACTACTGACTAGAAGAATAGAAAAGCCAATAGCCAATATTAACAAAACGGTGAAGGTACTTGATTGATCTTTGTTTGTAAATGTTTTTTCTAGGTCAGTTTATGCTAATCTGAGGAATAATTCAATGTTTAGATTAACTTTAGATTCATTGATGTTAATTTCTTTTAATGCTGTATCACATGCAAAGAAATAAAATGTTTTTGTGACTCAAAGTATCTTTCCTTCCTTGTTTTGAATGTTATTGTTTTGGCAGGATATTCTCTCTCAGGCTGAGGTTGTGCTGGGAAACATCTCGTCGACAGCTGTCTGTCGAAAACTCTCTGCCATTGGTCGAAGAGTTTTGTCCATAGAGTCACTCGCAGCCTTTCAAGGTCTCAAACTCTATTCACTGATCATGATGTGATTTGGTGTGATTATGTATTTTATCATTTGTTTACCATTTAAAAATTGTCATTCTAAGTGCCCCTAAGTCCATTGATAATATTACACAAAATTTACAGCATCTTACAGTTATGTAGTTATTAATAACTGTACATTTTGTGACCATTTTCCACCCTTACTTTCACTTGTTGCACAAGTACAACAACATTTATGTTGTACTTGTGACATGACTAATATGTATATAATAACTTTAACTGTCCCATCTACACTAGTAACTATACTAAGTAAAATACCAAGATATTTACCCTCACATTGTTTTGTTCCTGTGAGCCCTGTAACACATCAACAACACAAAGTTTTGTTACACATTCACAGATGGATGGCAGAAACACAGTCAACAGTTTCTGGAATACAGAAGCTCAAGATCAAATTCTGTGGAGAATCACATTATCGATTGTATCATGACTAGAAACTTCTCCTGTGATTCATACGATGGAGAGGAACTGGCCAGACGCAGGGGTCTGCTCTGTATTGGTTCACTGTGGTCTGAAGGATCAGCTGGACTCAGAGAAGATGAACCTTTACCAGACAGCAGGTCTCAGAACAGTTCTCCGGTCCACAAGAGGAGTCAGGGGAGGAGGCCAGGGAGAATGAGGCAAGCCCTCAACCGCTCCTGCTCAGTCCCAGACTCCAACAACCCTCCAGCAATCTGCCCTCCTGCATACGCACCCATCAGCATGCTGGTGGCCGATCTGTCAGACATCACAGAGGAGGAGAACAGCTGGAGTGGAAGACTGCATGGGGTCACACCAAAACAGATCACTCACAGTTCAGATTTACAGTCAGGGCAAGAGAAGCCAGGTGACCCATCTGTGGAAGACTGCGCACCAGAATCTGACACCCATGAGACCGGTCATGTTCAAACCAGGTCGCTCTTGATAAATGAGCACATCTGCACAGATTCTGACCTGTGTAGTTCCAAGCACCTGACCAGAAATATGTTGTACCTCAATGTTGAATTTCACAACGAGGTAAGACACAAGCATATTTTTTATTGATATTGATTAAAAATAACAAAAAACGGAAAAAAGAATGTATATTAAATTAGAAAACAGTGTCAAATAGAAGTCTCAGACTTTTGAATCTCTTTGTTTGTGTTTAAGTGTCAGCTCTCCTGCAGTGTGTGTGTGTGTGTGTGTGTGTGTGTGTGTGATCATGTGTTGCTTTATTTCTCAGTGGATCTCTTTTGAATCTCTTTGTGTTTAAGTGTCAGCTTTCCTGCAGTGTGTGTGTGAGAGAGATCATGTGTTGGTTTATTTCTCAGTGGATCTCTTGAATCTCTTTGTGTTTAAGTGTCAGCTTTCCTGCAGTGTGTGTGTGTGTGTGTGTGTGTGTGTGAGATCATGTGTTGCTTTATTTCTCAGTGGATCTCGTTTGAATCTCTTTGTGTTTAAGTGTCAGCTTTCCTGCAGTGTGTGTGTGTGTGTGTGTGTGTGATCATGTGTTGCTTTATTTCTCAGTGGATCTCGTTTGAATCTCTTTGTGTTTAAGTGTCAGCTCTCCTGCAGTGTGTGTGTGTGTGTGAGATCATGTGTTGCTTTATTTCTCAGTGGATCTCGCTGCGGGACCTGCTGTCTGAGAGCTCTCAGCCGTTCTCTGTGAGTGAACTCTGGGCTTTATGTTATATGTGTCTCTCCACACTGCAGACCTACATCGACCTGCCAGGTGAGCAGCTGTACATCTCCAGTACAAGTCAGTTTTTTGCTGTTTCATTATTATACAAGTAACAAGGTAGTGTATATGAAATCATATTAAATAAGAGGCTTTGTACAGGATTTATACTTATACAAATTAATTTGTGACTGCATAGGACTTTGATTGAACTACTAACAGCTGAAAGGTGATTGAATCTAGTGAAATAAATGTTACAGTTAATTTTACAGTTATTGAAATGGTTAGTGTTGCCAACCTTAGCATCTTCCTCACAAACTAACACTCATTTGGTATGTGAAAATAACCAGTTTACTGTGTATTAAAAGATTGCCTGTGCCTGGACTCTGTGTATGTGAGCTGTAAAGGGAAGGTGCTGTTTCTGAGACCCAAAAACACAGGTAACACATTTACAGTTAACACAGTAACCGATCTTTGTGTACCAGCCGTTACTGTGAAACACTGTAAAGGATGTTTACAATGTAAAATGACTCTGTATGACTCTGTATGTGGTCATGGATTATATCCAGTCATCTGCAGATGAGTGTAAACAGAGTGATCTTGAGCTTTAACATCATAAGAGCAGAAACATTTTAAATATTGTTATTGTTATTATTCATCTTTATTTTTCCATGCATGTTGTCTTTCACAGCCTGTGATGTATTTTTCCTGGCTCCTGAATTTCAAGAGCATGGAATTGTGACAGAAAAGGTTTGTTACTATAACAACCACTTTAGATGTAACACAGTGGTACTCATGTAATTGTGGGTTTACTGTATGTTCTCACTCATCTCCAGACGTGTGTGTACGGGGTAGCAGCGATTCTCTGGACTACGGCCAAGTTTAATTTGTCTCCGAATCAAAAGCTAGCCATGCCGAGAAAACTCAAGAGACTCCTGCTGGAGATGGCCAGAGGAACTCCTGTGGAGAGACCGTCAATTGAATCAGTCAAAAAGGTTCTTGAGTCTGTAAAACATGATTTTAATTTGTTGTGTGTTATTACAGGAATACTGAACCCTTTAATGAAAGTTCAGTTCAGGTGGCACACCATAGACTTTAGCCTTGAGTGCAGGTTTCTTCTGACATGATCGCATGTGTGTCCAGGCTGTTTACTCATGTTCATGTGGTTTATTTCAGTGTTGCCGTGACTACCTCTCTCACCAAGGAATTGATGTGGAGATGGTTTGGACGCAGCTGACCAGCAGAATTCAGAAGGTACATCAGAATATCTTGTGTGGAGGATCATTGTAGATGACTGCACGAGCCACACGCATGTGTGTTAGCTGCCTGTATCCTGTGTCACACAAACATTGTCTGTCCCTTAAGCTGCATGTTTTGCTCAGGTGTTCCTGTAGCTCAGTTGGTGCAACTTGTGTTAGCAGCGCAAAGATTGTGGGTTCGATTCCCAGGGAACACATAAATAACGTGCTGAATGCAGTGTAAGTCGCTTTGAATAAAAGTGTCTGCCAAATGCATCAATGTAAATGCTCGCAGGTCACTCTTTCTATAGTTGAGGAGACTCAGTTTTGTTAAATGTAGGTATTATATAGGTATAGGTGTTTTATAGCTTTTGTTAACAGCATGTGAAACGAATTATTGTAAATAAAAAATAACCCTAACTCTAACTAACCCCAGCTCTAACTAACCCCAACTCTAACTAACCCTAACTGTAACTAACCCTAACATTTGGATAGATAATAATAAACATGTCAGCTGTTGACATCAACATGTCTTTCAGGTCACTCTTTTAGAGACACTGGGGTCTGAGAAATATCTGAGGAGTCTTCCATCAGTCTCCTTTTAATATCAGTGCTGTCTAAGAAACATTCATGTTTCTGTATCTGTAAACGCCCCTCTGTAACTGACCAGTTTTAATACCTGAATCTTGTTTCTCATAACAAGTACTGTTTTCATTCCAGACATTCAACGGGACTGGAGATAGAGAAGACAGATCTTCTCCTGAGTGTGTGGAGAACTCACCAGATCCACACTAGGGAGAAGATAAGACAGGTGGGAATAAAACACACTCTCAGTCTGTCACTTTACACTGATAACAATACAGTAAAAAAGTGCTTCTTACATAAACTATACACAAGTCTAACAATATAACTAGTAGAATGAGCTTCATTTCTCTGAGAATAAGAATGGTCTAAAAGACAGGTTTAGATTTATACTTCATATGTTTGATCTTTTTTGTTTTATGTTTTACCTTATATTTTTCTTTGGATTTTGGGCTGTAGTGTGAGCACAACATGTTTTATGTGATTCTCTGTGTTGTGTCAGGTCTCATGAAGTCTTATTCCTCTGTTTTTATTCAGTATTAGTTTTAGTCACATTTTATCAAGTTTTACTCAGTTCACTGTTCTTCACAGGTTTCATCCCATTGGCTGGTTGGCCCCTGTAGTTGGACCTGTTCCTCAAAATGATCCTTTATTGTCCCCCAGTGTCACCCTGCCTGAGGCTTTCAGCTCTCCTCTACACACTTCAGTCCCATAGTTCTGACCCATGAGCAAAAACACCCGCAGTGACCTGGAATCCAAGTGGTATGTCTGTGCAGACAAACACTTCTGATCTGATATACAACTGAGTCACGGGGGTCACAGCAAATCTGTTCCAAAAACCGTGATGGATTTTAAAGGATCAGGCATGACACTCATCCCATCTGTGCTGTCCCACAATCTACTGTGAGCTCAGTGAATACATTTCATTCAAGGTGGTGGGGTAAGAAATGTCATCTATAACAAAACATGTAACAGTAAAAACTGTTTTGCAATATTTGTATGTATTCATAATGCTTATTAAAATGTCAATGTCAGTAGCTTAGCAATATTCAATCTTGGGTTGAGTCTCTGTGCAGTTTACATGAGTTTGGCTGTTTTGTTAAGAAATGTTAAGAACTTTAATGTCAATTCTGCTATATGTACATAAAGATGATTAAAATTCCCTCAGACCCAACTTAACACAAAGTGACAAAAATAAATATATTGATAAAATACAAGATGTACAATATTAACATTGCTTCACATGTATATCTTTATGCTAACATTGTAGTGTAGACAGTGTGCAAAAGAGAGCAGCAGTTGTAAAGGTGTGTAGAGCTGTGTGTGTGTGTGTGTGTGGAGTTACAGTTCAGTGCGTCTGGGGGCAGAGTGAAGAAGTTCCTGACAGACTGTTGAATAAAGCTGTTCTTCAGTTTAGTGTGCTGTGTATCACTAGGAAGAGTCACTTGTGAGCCTTCATACTAGTAAGGATTTTGTAGATGATAACTACATATGGGGATGCAAGATTGTTTCATCAATGTTCTTTTCATTTTCAAGGACTGAAATTGTCCGACCCGATAATCAGGAAGAGCGAGACTCTAAGACAGATGTGGTCATTTAAGACTCTTATTCTTCATCATCCAGCTTACTGCCTTGACTTCTCCACCTACAGTGACCCTTTAAACCAGTCAGGAAACTGAAGCCAGACACATTTCCCCAGTTTGCTGTATGCTAATGGCATTTGTAGCAACTTCATGTTACAGCAGGACCCTCAGACAGGACATCTGACTCTACTTTAACCAATCACAGGCCTGAAATGAAAAACAACTAAACAAGAAATTAAACAGCGCATATTTATAGAACATCAGATGAGAGGGAACAAGGTTCTGATACATACAGAGATTCTTCAGTGTCTCCTAAAAGAGGAACTGCAACTTGACCTTGTCCACCACATCTCCGAGATGTTCTTGTCTACTACCTGCTCAGAGAGGAGTTTGCCTTTGATGGATACCTGAGAACTGAAGATCTGGACATGGGTGATTTCTAATTTTTAAAAATGTCTCTGATAATGTTTTTAGGATAAGACATCAGTGGATTTCCTGTTAAAGTTAACTCTTAGACAGATTCTTTATAAATGGACTGGGCTTTCTCTGCAACTAAACGTGTGTTGGCAGAGGACAAATAAATCACAAATAAATGCTGATGAGGTTTATAATGATTGTTTTCATTTAATGCATCATATTTATTTTATAGAATTATTTGTATTATTATTTTATTATTTAGTTATGGTGTTTCACGAATGCAGTGGTCTTCAGCAGTAATAAGAGAAATGTTAATGAACTTTGCTTTCTGTCAGTCCCTCAGTGTTCATTACCTTTACATGGAGGCTCACTGGCTGTGGTAATGACAGTCTCTCTGTTCTTATAGGGATATGAGATACATCCACATTCAGTGAGCACTCAGGACCTTACATAACAAAAAACATGTACACTGACGAAAGCAAGTGTCTTTAAAGAACACTTCCTGTCTGTGAAACACAGATGACACAAACACAAAACATAAATCAACAGATGGTCCCTAACCAGGGGCGGTTTTAGGCATGGGCGAACAGGACAGCATTTTTTCATGACACGTGGGGGGCGGCACACGAACTTGGAGGAGGGGGGGGTGCGAGGTAGTCGGGGGGTGCCGGGAAGGAGTTAGTTGTCAGGGGGGAGGTTAGTTGTCAGAGGGCGCTGGGAGGGAGTCTCGCCCGGGACGCAATTCAATGTAGAACTACCACTGTCCCTAACAGTGGTTTTGTGTTTGAACAAGGAATGCATTGAAGCCTTGTGACAAACCCCTTAAATCTGCTCTTTAGGCCCCAACTTAATAAATAAATCACAGGAACATGTTATTTGTTTTGCTTTGAATCACAGGAACATGTTATTTGTTTTGTTTTGAATCACAGGAACATGCTATTTGTTTTGCTTTGAATCACAGGAACATGCTATTTGTTTTGATTTGAATCACAGGAACATGCTATTTGTTTTGCTTTGAATCACAGGAACATGTGCTTTGTTTTTCTTTGAATCACAGGAACATGTTATTTGTTTTGATTTGAATCACAGGAACATGCTATTTGTTTTGATTTGAATCACAGGAACATGCTATTTGTTTTGATTTGAATCACAGGAACATGCTCTTTGTTTTGATTTGAATCACAGGAACATGCTATTTGTTTTGATTTGAATCACAGGAACATGTTCTTTGTTTTGCTTTGAATCACAGGAACATGTTATTTGTTTTGTTTTGAATCACAGGAACATGCTATTTGTTTTTCTTTAAATCACAGGAACATGTTCTTAGTTTTGTTTTGAATCACAGGAACATGTTCTTAGTTTTGTTTTGAATCACAGGAACATGTTCTTAGTTTTGTTTTGAATCACAGGAACATGCTCTTTGTTTTGATTTGAATCACAGGAACATGTTATTTGTTTTGTTTTGAATCACAGGAACATGCTCTTTGTTTTGCTTTAAATCACAGGAACATGTTCTTTGTTTTGCTTTGAATCACAGGAACATGTTCTTTGTTTTGATTTGAATCACAGGAACATGCTATTTGTTTTGCTTTGAATCACAGGAACATGCTCTTTGTTTTTATTTGAATCACAGGAACATGCTCTTTGTTTTGCTTTGAATCACAGGAACATGCTCTTTGTTTTGATTTGAATCACAGGAACATGTTATTTGTTTTGATTTGAATCACAGGAACATGCTCTTTGTTTTGATTTGAATCACAGGAACATGCTCTTTGTTTTGCTTTGAATCACAGGAACATGCTCTTTGTTTTGATTTGAATCACAGGAACATGCTCTTTGTTTTGATTTGAATCACAGGAACATGCTCTTTGTTTTGTTTTGAATCACAGGAACATGCTATTTGTTTTGCTTTGAATCACAGGAACATGTTCTTTGTTTTGATTTGAATCACAGGAACATGTTCTTTGTTTTGATTTGAATCACAGGAACATGTTCTTTGTTTTGTTTTGAATCACAGGAACATGTTATTTGTTTTGTTTTGAATCACAGGAACATGCTATTTGTTTTGGCAGTTATGGGTGCTTTAATGCTAGAATAAGACAGCAGACAGTCGGTGAAGGTGAACAGAATTTTAACTTTAATTTGACTTCAGCTTAAATGTAACGTGTCACAGAGAGTTTGTAACAGTTTGTGCTGTGATTTAGCATGTTCACTGCAGCAGCCGCAGCTGCTCAACTAAATCTTCATTAAGAAGGAAAACACTAAAGCTTCATTATTAAAGCTGGTTAGTCTTTTAGACAACCCACAGACAAGTCCATTTTAAAAAGATGCCGTTAACTGCTTACCAGCAAACATTCTGTTTAACCAAAAGGGCAGTTTGGATCAACCAGCTTCTCTATAAAGGTGAACAGTTTAACAGTGCTGGTTCACAGGTAGACCAGCTCTATATAAGCGGCAAGTGCACATGCACAGCGGTAGGGAGGGGTGTTTGGGACATATCGAGCGGAAAGAGCAGCTGCAGGGATGCGCCTGTAGCTCTGCCAGTGAGTCTCCAGGGTGAGTCATCAGCTTTGAATGCAAATCAGAGCTCAGAAAAGAGTAAGAAGCAAGAATTACAGGAGGGGAGCGAGTCAACGTAGCAGCCCCAGAAGGGAAGAACATTTCATAACACAATATTGACACAATTCAGCAGCACTAATGAGCTCTGACACTGTGAGAACCGATTTGCTCAGCTGTCAATCAGGGAGCTCAGAACTTCCACAGTGAGAATCGAGGCACAGTAAAAAAACAAACAACAGGAGAAAGACTTCTGGAGTACCTGAAAGACAGACACATTTGTGGTATCCAGTGAAGTGGAAGAATGTTCTCTGGTGATGACACATAAGGGGAATCGGCTTCTAGCTAAAAAAAGGAAGTGAAAGGAAAAATAAAGGATTTCAAACCCAACACATTCACATTTAAGAGTTTAGCAAAAATGTAAAAAAAAATCTATCAAATGCAAATTATATAATATATTGTCTCATCTGTAAGACAGCATCTTACGTTTAACTTCCAAATCATCTTTTCATCATATTAACTCAAGTCAAAGCCTCTTAGTGAGAACAAATGTTCATAGTTTTCTATGTTTCTAACAGTGGACATTTACTCCAGCACAACAATTCAGCTCTCAGCTGCTCTGGATCTCATTCGGTCAGATAAACAAACTACACAACACACACTGAAGGAAGGTTTTTGCAGAATTTATCCTTGACCTTCTGTGAGAAACCACGGATCAGTTTGCAACACTCGCTCTTAGAACCAGCAACAACTGGAGAGACCAAGTTAATCATCAGTGTGATACACCTGAGCATCAGTCATGTCTGATGACAGATAGGTGTGCAGGTGAATTTATTAAACATACACAGTTGATTTAAGCATCTGAACTGGAGCGTAAGCACAGCTGGTGCCTGACATCAATGTGGAATGAGAACACAGCCTAGATTCATGTTGATATCACAGGCCTGATGTACAGATGCACGCCCCCTCTGCGTCTACAGTCTAAAATCTATAAGCACTTGAGAATAGACATGACTGTCATGCAGTCCTGTCATATACTGTAGTGTCTAAAACTGACTGTTCTGAGCTGCTCAGGAAAGTGTGATGTTCAGCTGCAAGCTTGAGCAAGTTCACTTCCCTCATTCTCTTCACTGCTGTCAGTCTGCTGTCAGTCTCAGACCCCGAGTGATTCTAGCAGCAGTGCAAGACATGAGAGATCAGCACAGTCTGAACACTGAGGTGATCACTACTACAGTTGAATACTGCCCGTTCATCTGCTCACTCTCTGTGCTGGGTTACAGCGCTGGAGACGTCTACTGCAACATTTCTGCATCCTCAGGAGAAAAACCCATCACCAGGAGAGCTGACCTCATGCAGACTACCTGTTGTTTTCACATTCTGCCAGTAATGAATGAACAGGTGTGGGAGCTATAATCTCTGAAAAATGATTGTATTCAGGATTACATACATTGTACACATATACACGTATTGTATTGCTTAAATGGACTTTGAATAAAAGTGTCTGTCAGATGCATAAGTGTAAATGTAGTGTAATGAAATCCATTAGCATCAGTGTGGTCATTTGACTGATTTTGCTGTGATCATGAGAGAGATTTTGAAAGGGCTGAGGGTCGGAGCAATAATACCTACATTTACATTTACATTTAGTCATTTAGCTGACGCTTTTATCCAAAGCGACTTACAAATGAGGAAAGGAAGCAACTTCGATTACAATAAGAGACAACAT
>JAZGTJ010012763.1:0-15584 GCA_036877575.1 Botia almorhae
CCCGATACTGAGTTATAAAGTTTAGACACAGCAGCTAGATTCTGCTGTAGCAGCACTGAACTGTCAAAGCGTCTCTCTTTCATTGTTTATAATTCTTCAATTATATATTTGGTGACTGTCATTTGTGGTTGTAGCCTCTAACTTAATGCTGTCAGAATATGATAATGTATTTCATTATTATACCCTATCAGGGATGTCAGATTTGTTGCCCCTCTTTTCTTCTTTTTTTAATCCATTTTGATTAACTTCATCTGCCAACTGTCAGTGTGAGGCATCTCTCAGTTGTGATCTATCTCTCATAGATCAGTGCAATATGAAGAGAGGGCTTATTGCTTGCCAACTTTCTCTGCAGCATCTGTTCAGCACTAATGAGCTATGAAGTGCTGTGGCACACTAGGCTGCTAAAGGAGGAGGGGGAGATGGGATGCCAGCCGCCTGTCTCACCCTTCTCCAGGAACTCTGGGTGACAGGCGAGTTTAGGAATGCTGCTACTGTTTGTTTTTATTAAGCCGATAGTTCCACTCCAACACTTGCAGAATAGCTTTGTGAGAGTGATTAGTAATCCTTTAAGTAAGGAATAACGTACAGTCAGGCAATCATTATCGTAAAATAAACTCAGAAGCGAAGTTATTGTAAAATATAGATTTGAGTTGAAATAATTAAATTTTTAGCATGTGAAAGGAAAAACAGTCTGTAGTGCTACGTAAGACTAACAGCTAGTAGGGACAACAGCCATTTACATCCTATTATTCTGTGTAGTGTCCTGAAACTATATGAGGAAAAATGATAGAGGTAATGGAACCTGTTATTGATGTGAATAAAGCATCATTAAAAAAATCAAAGGTTGAAAATCAATATGTCTGTATTTTTGGTCAATATATTTGGTTATTTTGAGATTACTTTCATCAGTAATCATAACCACGCCTGCCTGATTAAAAAGCTCATGCAATCATTGTCAAATGATAATGCCAATTTTTTTGTAGGCACAGCCATACAAAAGAATGTCCTTAAACTACATGTGTAGTCATGCAGCCCCTGGGATCCAAAGCTTTACAAGAGGCTGACGGAATCGATGCCAAAAACAAGATAAGCAAGATGTTTATTTGACGAGTCTTAATCATTGATGCTGTGCTCTGTTAGATGCTCTATCAGTGATGTCCAGTGGCTGTAGAAGAACAAAGTACTTTTATTCCGCTCACCTTCATTAAACCCAAAGAATCCAATGATAGTAAATCAATAGCTGTTGTCAAATGCACACACTGTGTGCGACTGCTTTCGAATAGGAACAATAAGACGGCTCAATTAGGATGTTTGTTGTTGAAGTATGGTTATGTTTGGAATCATATCTCTTTGTAGCTATCATCACTTCAGTTCTCAACAAGTCTGTTATGACAGAATCACGAATACCAGAAAAGGAAAGAAGAAATAAGTTCAAAACAAATATAAAATGCAGCTGACCATATAATCATGATTAGAGGCTTATCAGCTTTTTAAATGGGAGGAGATACATCACTTTTTTGTTGTTGTTGTCAGGTTGTGCATCCAGTCAAACGCTGTATATATTTTGGTGTAATTTCATGTCACATTTCTAATATAACTAATATACAAAGATAATTTTGGGCACAATGTTTGTTTCTACTTGTTAGCAGAATTTCACTGTACTAATTCTTTTGATTATGCATTTGCAAATGTCATGCATTTTGCTTATTGTTGGTCATGTAGCAGTCACTAGTAATTCTAATACATTTTAATGTTTGACGATCATTTTAAATGTTTCAGCATAATTTCTCGTTATAATTTAGGATCATAAAAAATGAGATTTTATTTTATTTACAAATAAAGAGAGAACTTATTATTATAATTGTATTGTCTCAATGAAAGTTGTTTTAGTGACTACATAAAGAGTTTATGTATCTTAAATAGCCAATGGTGCATATTTAAATCAGGGATTATAGAATTAAGTCTGTTCTGTTAATAGGGAAATGCCTCGCAGTAGCAAGCAGCTGAGGGAATTCTCTTTGAAAATATCATACCTTAGTGACTGTCAACAGTTTTGTATGGGTTTATGCTGTCTGAAAGTTAAATTGGGTCATTCTCAGCTGTTGAGGGGCAACAGGGAGTTGCTCAGATTTTGATCAGGTGCAGTACTTTTAGAGTTACATTTACACATTTGGCAGACACTTTTATCCACAGCGACTTACAGGGCATTCAAGGTATACAATTTATTAGCACGTGTTCCCCGGGAATCAAGCGCACAAGCTTTGCGCTGCTAATGCAATGCTCCACCAATTGAGCTGCGGGAACATGATTGATAAGTAAGAGTTGATGGGTTAAAGACAAAAGATAAATAAAAAAGTGAAGTTGGACTTTTCGTGCATTTCTATTAAGCCATATGTCTTTTAAAAATGTGTGTACTTGTGTATTTCAATAAATAGGTATATAGTGTATATAAACTTCTGCATGCAATGTTAAATCTCAGGCACTTTATTTAGATTTATTCTAAATTGATTATTTATGGCAAAAAAATACCTGACAGGAATGGAAATAAAGAGCTAAGGTTTTGCTCCTTTGCATGGTTGGGAAATGACAGTTACTTACTTGAAGTTATTAGCTTGATGGTAAACTTTATATTTTAACCATCTTTTGAAATTTTTTATTTTGTCAAACCAATTTCTGCAATTTTCTCAGACAGGATGAAAAGTTTTAAAGTGTAACGAAGAGTCAGACGAGTTAGGATCCATATGCAGCTTATTTATTGGAATGGTCAACAGACAAGGTAATCAACAGCAAACAGGGACAGTAGAGACAGAATCGTAAACGTTAAGCAGGCAGAAGTCGGGGCAGGCAGCAAACAATCAATATCCAAAACACAATCCAATAATTGAGACAGGCAACAGAGAATCAAAATGATAAACAATCCAAATCAGAGGCAGGCAGAGAACAATCGATAACCAGTAGACAATCCAGATCATACACAAAACCCAGCAGGGAAACCACTCAGAATTGATGCAGATGGCAAATCAAGACTTTGCAATGGGTAATGGCGAATGTCTGGTTTATGTAGGTAGTGGTAATGATAAACAGGTGGCAAACAGGAAATGATCAACGAAAGGTGAGTTGCATTCTGGGAGATGTAGTTTGTCAGGAATCTGGTCAGTACTTTGGAGAGGGTTCCCCCTGGTGGCACGGTGCAGAGGAGGCTGGAGCCTCCACCGTAACAGTAAGCTAAATCAACTAATATCACATAACAGAACAGATCCACTAAGATCAGTTAACACTGATCTGTGTAATGTTGAATACTGTCACTATCTGAAAGCCATTATTGTTTTGACTTCTATTAGCTAACTGTATGATGTGAAAGACAAACAGAGTGAAAGATGAAATTGAGAACACAGAAAAACCTATAGATTTATTATAAACCTACACATTCATTAAAATAAATGTACTAATAAAGCCTGTTTAGTGTGAAACATTTTAATTAGAGAAAGAGTCATTGTTATTTCATCTTGTAAATAATCTTATTATTATTGTAAGCCGCACCATACAGTGTTTCAGAGTGCTCCCCATGAGACTAAATCCTTTAAAATATCTTAAAATATTGTTTGCTTTTCTTTTTAGATGTTGCTTAGCACCATTGATGCATCAGTTATGTTCACTTAATGTTGTGACTAGCACTAAGATGAGAAAGGCATGAAAATGTATTGCACAATAGGCATGACACTTTTGGATCCTGATTGGATGTTTAAATCATTATGACAATTCAAACAATTATGATGCTCAAAAGACATTATCAAGTTCCTCAGACTTTTGCACGGAAGGCCTTGAAACTTATTCAATAAGTTATTTAATAGCCCAAAATATTTGCAGGTGCAACAATAGATTTGTTTGTTGGGATTACGCAGCTCTGCCATCTCAGTTTAACTTCAGCACCAACACAGAAAATGCGACAGCATTCCGGGCTTTCAAATGTAGAGTGGAAAATCGCTAATGGCACAAATCCGGGGCATTAATAGGTGATAGCTGAAGTTTGTGAGAATCTTTTGCAAACTGCGCTTAAAAGTTCATAATTCAAAGCGCTTTGGGCTTTGAGTCTGCAAAGCTGTTGATACCAAATGACAGCCTTTAAGTTGTTTAATTACCTTAGTGATTGCACAGTGTGCTTCTAGGATATTGGAATACTGTTAAAGTGTATGTACTAATTGTGGTTTCTGTTTATATCTGGGATTTTTCTGAACATTGTATGTCAGTTATTTGAAGTGGTGTCTTTGCTATAAAGAATTATTATAAGGTTCTTTTTTCTTTTCATCTGTCAGGTTCTCCCATAAGAAAAGACAGATTAGACCTTTTTAATACGTTTGTTGTATCTCTAGACAGCAATACGATTAAATACAGAGTAAATTTACACTTTTGCTCAAATTTGCAACCTTCCCAAAGTCTGCATTCAAAAGTCAGAGATTTCCATAAAAACTTTATCTTGTCAAATTTTTTTAAAACCAAATGATCAGAATTATTCTATCCACATTAAGTCATAGCTCTGCACTTTGACTGCATGGCAGCATTTGTCTTTAATAACGTTCTCAAAAGGCTCTTCACAGCAGTGCTATTGAAGAACCATTTTTGTTCCTCAAAGAACCATGTGTATCATTTCTATCCAGAAATATCAACAATGACAAAAGCTAATCAGTGGGCATAGACCTTAGTCAGATTAGATGACTGTCTGAAATAAACCATAACAAGGTTGTTAGGAATAGAATACAGTCTGTTCAATAGTCCTTATTCATGAAACGTGAGCAGAACAATTATTTGTATAAATCATTAATTTGTATTTGCATTGAACTGAATGCTACAAAATAATTAAGAATAGTTTTACATACTGTACAATTAGGTAAATTGTTGCAATGAGCTAAATGTGAAAATAAGTGTAGGGATGGTTTGCTGAAATATATATTTAAGTAAATGTTTGGATTGAACTGAATGTGACATGTAAAACATGTAAAACTTGATGTAAACTGAATGCTACAATTTATGTAAGAATGATTTTATACATTGTATATATATGTAAACTCATATTGGGTTATACATAAAAATTGGTCTTTCTTTTTGTCTGGTAAAAAATATTGTTTACTGAAAATTAGAGAATAGACGTTTACTTTTAATGTTTCACAGATGAGCGATTATGCACAACATGAATCTACTTTTGTCCCTCACAACTCATTTTCATTTAGAATAAATTAAACATGGTATCGTTTTTGACAGAGACTTGTTAGAGGTGCCAGCTGATGTTCTTTTACATGCCTGAGATCTACAGTATACAGGTAGAAAACCCTCAGGTGGAGTTGGCCATGAAAACCATTCTTGGCCCAGAACTTTAGCCAAATCTCTCTTTGTTTCTTTTTTTCTCTTTTTCTCCTTCTTTTCCCACTCTCTTCATCTGTCTGACCTGTCTTCTCCGGGAAAGAACTCAGCAGACAGATGGAGACAGTGAGCATTTATGCTAGTAAGGTAATCAGGTGGGCGATACAGTGTCTGACTGCCACAGCTGTTTGTTTGATGCAGTGCCAACATTTGAAAGGAAGAATTCAAATCCAGCACATTCACACAAAGGAAAAACCTTCTGTTGAGAAATGTAATCACGCATACATGGTCTATATGTCATCTTTTTTTTACCTTTTAGTAAATCCTCATAGATAAACAAATTGCATTTAGGTAATTGCATCCATATTGCAGGTAAATACAATGCTAATAGTAGTATGCAACTATGGTGCACAAGACCACAATACATTGGATCGATTAAAATTAATTTATCATCTTGAAAATAAATTCCACTGTTGTGCTTATTTAGTCAGTTTGTTTTGAATTTTGGTGTCCAGTTTCAAAAAATGATGTGAAATTGATGTTAAAAACTATTTTAGTTCACATTTTTCAGCTTCACTGCATTGCAAAATTGATCATGTTGAGCGCATTGCATTGTGGGATACAGAATTCTGTCTGCTTTGGTTGGCAAATGTACAAAAATGTCAATTTTTGCATATAGAAAAGGAGGACATTTTATGCATAACGCATACTACTGTTGGTATGAACTCACCCCAGTCATCTTTTAGGTGAGATGGAAATATACACTGTGATACACCAATAGAGAAGAGAAAGGGATGAAATAAGTCTGGGAGGGAAGTAAGTCTGATTTCCATGCGACTCGGTCCTGTCAGACTGAATTAACTCAGGTGTAATTAGAGCACTGGAGAGCATCCTGCTTTGGCTGTGATGTGCAACAGGGCAGCATGGCTGTGTACTGAAGCCAGCTGATACTGTGCCGGGCCTCTATCACCATGCAAACACACGCTTCCAACATCGCAGGCAGGCGACAAATCCAAGCATGAAATTAGCAGTCACTCAGATTGTGCCTGCATACTTGCATACTTTACTTCATGTGTTTTCTACTTTGCGTGCATATGTGCATTTCAAAGAAAGCAGGAGTGTTTTAGTGGATAGCTAGAGTATAGTGGGTTTGCGGGTAAGTGGGTGAGTTTGCAAACATGTATCCCATTTTGTTATGCAGAGCTATAATTAATGACCATGTGAATCTGAATTTCCAATCATTTGAGCTTGTGTATTTAAATTAATATAATTTTTAGTTCTACAAAAGTACAAAATCACAAAACAGTTTATTTTTTTAATATCTCAGTTGTCTCTCATAGAAATGCAGTATTCAGCTTAAAGTCAGGCATCAGTAATCTTATGTCTCCATTGTTTAAACAATGTCTCAAACTACTCAGAGCTGCAAATGTCAAATACTTAATATCACAATGTTTTTATCAAGATAGCAATGAAATTACACGGAGAACAAATTTAGACTTTTAAGTCCCCTGCTTTCTCACACATTTCTCCTGAGATAAAGACCACATAAATCACATGTTTCATCTCCGGAGTTTCAGTAGCGATGCCAACAGTGCTAATAACAAATAAAGCTAACAAAAGGAAAGAGGTTCTGCACCCTTTAAATACTTTAAACACTTTTTAAAGTAATACAGCTCCATGTTGTAATTACCATGTTACTTACACATTTGTTGCTTATTTTTGCTGTTCACACGCACACACACACACTTGCATTTATAGATAATTTATTTATTTTTTGTTATTCATTTATAAATCCTCAAACATCCCCAAAGGGAGAGATTTACTTTCTGGAGGCAATAAGCTAACTAAACTCACACATACATACACATCCACTTAGAAGCACTTCTATTAAGTGTACATTTATCTTTTAGCTGTGTAAAAATAGAAATACTGAAATCAATATTTTTAATATCAAAGGTGAAAACCACATCTGTTTAATTTTGTTCAGGTGGCTGCTTTTCCTACATGCCCCCTGATTGAAGGAAAAAACATTAATATGCAAATGTCAAAGTACATGTACAGCTGGAAGGAAAAGGCCTCTTTGATAGAATGTAGCAACGTCTTTTTTTAACAGAGTAAAGAAATTAATCAAACAGAGAAAAATGAACTTTGTGATTGCACGGGTGTACCACCCAAAGGCATGGCAAGCAAATGAAAAATCAACATTGTACCCACTGATAAGCCAAATTAAAAAGAAAGTGTGCTGTCTACCTTCAATGCTGTTGCTTGCATGAACAAGTTATCTTTGAGCAGACGTAACCTTAGGCTTTGGATCAGTTCCTGCGTCTGCTTTGCTTGAATACTTCGCTGTTGCCTTCACTTATGCTCTAAAAGGTACAAAAATAAATGACAGAACACAGTTATACTGTTTTTAGCAATGTGCTGCTATAAGGCACATGGTAATATATGAACATTTATGTTGTGAACGTATAGTAGTGATTGCTAAGGCAAGCATCAATTTTGTCATTTTGCTCATGTTTGGGTTAAGGGTTTTGACAAGCCTCTAATGTTACAGTAAGTAGCAAATTCATGTCATGTACTGTAGCTGTCACGTTGTGATGTGAATGATTCATCAAATCATGCATTGTTGAGTAGCGGTGTGCTATTACCACCAATCAGACAATCTTTCTTCCTGCCAGCAGACAATACAATTATAATGAAAGAGGGACTCAAGCAATATCTAGTGACCACAGTATAATAGTCACATGAGGGTGGACTTTTTTAACTTTCCAGTAAGTAACCGCTTAGCAACCACATATTAATGCCCTAGAAACCCAGGAACCCAAGCTCTGGTAATCACTCAAACACCCTAGCATTATGGCAACAGTTTTCTATAGAAAAAGTGTCATTTTCTTCAGAAAATGTAAAAATCCTGTCCTTCAATCTTTAGCTGCTTCTAACGATATAATTATCTGCGTCAAAAGTGAAGACTTTAATTGTTTTCAAAATAGGGGCTTTTAGGATGAATTCACCTCAGCATCATCAACTCAACTATCTGTCTTTATTATGTCTGTTTTCTACAGGAATGTTTGAAAACGGGCTTGAGACAGACTCTGGGGAGACAGTGTGTGAAAAAAGGGAGATACTGACAGAAGATGACAGGTCTGTTGAAGAGGACCCACAGCTGCTCACTGACGCCGAAAACATCAGTTCTAAAGATGGAGATCACCTGAAAAATGGTAAGGTCATTTCTCTTCATGTCAGTTGTGTATAAATGATATTTTTGCTCAATGATAGTCAGAGGAAAAAAAATATTGTTCCAAGCATTGAGCGTTCAAGGCCCAGGACACATAATAGCATTTCAATTTATGTTATCTAGATTTTATTTTGTTTTTAGGACAAAAATCTTCAGGAGAAATGAGATAATTGTTGACATGCAGTAGGAGTAGAGCTATGTCAATTATTTGAATAGCATATCTCAGAATTTGCTGAAAATTTGAATTCATTTGCTAAAGAATTTAATAATAAAAATTTAGGTTAATACTGAAATCTCTAAATTTTGATTTAAGCCTTTAATATCCTGGTAAATTTGAGCACAGTTTAAAAAATTATGAGACATTAAGAAGTAAATTTGAAATCATGTGTATGGACTCATTTCCTTTGTTCAGATACATAAATGTGCTCAGCTGTAATCAGACATTCCACAATCCTTCCACAATTCTGCACATTTTCTAGAAGTACTCATCTCTGTCTGTAAGCCAGACTTTTCCCCACCTTCTTTCTGAAGCAGTTCACCAAGTGTCTGTTTAGCTCAAAGCACTGTTTGGTTCTATGGTAAAATTTAATTTGAATATGAAAGAGAAAATTCGAGAAGTATGGCATTTTGAGAGAACCCCTACTGTATATGTTACTAACAGGGTTATTGGTCATAATAAATAACAACAAAGTTGCTGGTATTTGCTGCAGGGTTCAGCCATCAAACTTAAGCTAATAGCATCGTCTCTTTGAACTGAAATTCAATTATAGTCATTTCTGCCGGCCACACCTCACAGTCACACCGGCATCATTCACAACCCCCACCCCTGCCATCACCCCCAGCAATTTGAAATTCACTCTGCATCCTAGCGCTATGCTTTTCTATTTGTAAACGATGCATCTTCTCTTTGAAATGCCTGTTTCGGTATCCAAAAGTTTGCAAAGGCGAAAGTGAACTGTGTAAACTGTCTGCTTTGCCTGGAAGCAGGCAATCTTCAAAAGAACAATCTTGCACTTTTTTGTTCGAAATTGGCAGAACGGAATGTGGCAGTTTTCTTTTGTTCTTGTTGAATAGGAATGCAGACACTTCCTTTAATATTTTCCTGCATGTTTTGACCTATTAAGTTTTAAAAGAAAAGGGTAAACTATCCTATCCTAAACATTTTAGAATATTTGAATATTTATTGTTTGTCTTTTTTCACTTGATCACATAATTGCATTTTGAATTGGTGAGCAGTATAATAAAAATGTCAGAAATGAAAGTGTAGATCGTGACACCTGGACTTGAATAATAAAATGAGTTATGATTTAACATTTATGATTTGCGTTGTGGGGTCGTTCTCAACCGCTCAGCACCAAAGGAATGCTTATTAATTTAATCTGCGACAAATAAATATGCAAGAACATCAGATTGGTAGTTGAGTTGGGTTATAAATAGTTCATAGTTACATGTATAATGAAAATGTCAAAAATAACAAATCGTAAAGCGTAAATATTTATGGTTACATTGGTGGGGGTTGCTAATTAATTATCAAACCATGAAAATGACATACCCACACTAAAATGTTAGCAGTTCCTAATCCATGTGACCAAGTGTCAGTATTTATACAAGCAAAAAAAGAAAAATGATATAGATGTTGAAGTACAGTGGAATCAAAATGATATGCACAAAATATTTTTGGTTTCATAAAAACTATATTTTTATGTGTCAACCCAGAAAGGCAGTAATCTCAAAGCCACAAGTCAATGTAATTCAACAGTTATTTCTTTTAATATGAGGATGATTTCACAAAAACTTAGGTTCCTGTAAGATTTTTTCTCTAGCATGGCACATTTCCAAAAATGGCCACTGGGTGCTCCAAAACGTTACTTTGTAAACAAATGACCATTGTTTACAAGGTTTATTCAATGTTTACATTTTATCAGTATGTGTGTTTCCTGATAATCAAGCCCACAACCTATGTGCTGTTAGCGCAATGCTCAACCAACTGAGCTACAGGAACATATAACTGAGTTTACTTAAATACCCACATATTGGGGCCACATCGATAATGTTTTGTTAACAGCGAATATGAATGATCACAACAGAAAGACAGTACTGCAGACTACATTATAGCTAAGCTAACAGGTGCACAAACCCGCTGCAAAATAACAATGTAGAATTGTGAAGAGTGAACTTATCACCTGCTTGTAAATTATGAATCATTTCTCATTTTACATGTAAGAATCCAACGGATGCGATTTCACACAGTTTTACCACAGCAATACTGCGCTGCGTGCATCCTTTGTTGAAAAACAACAGGGATGATTGATTCTCTCATATGAAATTCAATGTAAACAATAGAGAATATATTAATATTTGTGTGACTGTTTTTGGAATACAATACAAGTACAAATGGATGTTATATTTTGAGTGCTTTGCATGTGCAGTCTTATAATAGAGATATGATGTGATGTTATGTGTTGATGTACATGTACATGCGGCAATTTGCACTTTATTCACACAAATTATTGTATTACTGTTGTTAGAGCATGTATTTTAAGAAACGGTGCTCGAATATCAATATCTTTAACTTATGTAATATCTTTTATCTTTTTACCTTTGAGTTTTTGGACAATAGAATACATAGTAAATGTATAAGTTGGTAAATTTAAGCACATCGGGACCATCTGTGTGGTCAGTCAAAAGAAATTTGTGGTCGGTTAAAAGAAATAATATGCAAAACTTTCTGATTCTGAGGAACAAAAAAGAAGATATTTTGATGTCTCAGTGGTTTTATGTTCATACAAGGGAAGTCAGTGGGTGCCGCTGTTGTTTGTTTACCAACAAACATCAAAATATCTCCTTTTTTGTTCCTCAGAAGCAAAAAGTCATACAGTTTAAAAATGACATGGGGGTGAGTAAAAATGTAAGTACTGTCATTTTTGGGTTTACTATCCCTTTAAGATTTGTTGCTAGTGTAAATGTTTGTTGCTATGATAGAACGTTACCTACTGTACATTATTTAAGGTACATTCTTCTTTTTATAATCTTCTTTGGTCCTATTCTCAGTTAATATGATGCTCACAAGTACATTCGAACTTTGTAGTATGAACATACCACTAGCTTTAAAATCTTATTTTTTTCTGTCTTGTATCTTAAATAAGGTTTAAGACTTCTGCCTCTGTATTTATTCAGCTTGAGTTTTAAGATCATAAGCTTTTATCCATTTAGTCTCTTGAAAGGAATTTCCTGTCTGCAGAGGGCACAGACTGATTCCCTGTGTGTGTTTTAAAGTTGTGTGAGTATCTGGAGCTAAGTGAGGTAACTACCCCTGTTCCTGGAGTTAACTTCCTCTTTCTTGTGATGGTGTTAAACAGTACTTTGCCCGTGGTGTCAAAGCAAAAAGCAGAAAATCCTTAATCACAGCTTAATTAAGGAATCATCTTGTAGCTTAATTTCTTTCCCAACACTGTAATTAAACATTTCCAATAAGTTTGGTCACAGGGCTTAACACAGGCAGCAAGTCTGTGATCAAGGTGGGTCCAGGGACATGCTCTGTCTCTATTCTCCTTTCTCTCTGAAGAAGAGACCATAAAATCCCACAGCAGACACTTGAAAGAATCTAAAATGAGAAAAGGCACACTGGAACTATGCTTCTCACAGGGAATGAGGGTCTTAAAGAATATGAGCGCATGATTCTGCCAGTGCATGAGGCAAAGATCCGCCGTTGCTGTCTGCTTTACTGATTGTTCTGTAATTTAGATGTTTGTACTGGAAACCTTTAAGCTTTGATATCTTTATACAGGTGAAATGAAGGTGGATAAACAAGACAGTGATGGTCAGGAAGAGAAAGCCCTGCCCAGCCCACTGAAAGCAGAGGAATGGGATGGCCCAAGTAAGACCCCAGTATAATTTTTGTACTTGCCTTACTGTGTTTTATATTTTGTGATACAGTGTCAACATATATAAAAATAGACAATTTAAATGCTATGCCCCACAGGTGCAACAATTCTTAAAGCTACACAGTAAACCCCAATGTGGTCATTAATAAAGATATTAAGTTATCATAACATTACTTAAAATACCAAGGTTTGGCATCAAAAGTAATAAAAGTGTGTTTAATGAACTCATTTGGCAGCAAAAATCTTTCAGATGAAGATTTTAAATGTTATAAGCATAATATTTCAATCAATTTAAATTATTGGCTGTCTCTGTTTAATATTGATTGGTCTTTTTGAAATTCAGCCTTGATAAACACGCTTAGTAGTCAAAATAACACATGGCAGTAATTTTTGGTCGTCATGAATTTACTGACGCAGCAGGCTTCTCACTGGCAGGGAGAACCATCTAAAAGATGAAGGTTAAAAGTTTAGTAAATTGGTAAGTAGAGATTAAAACACATTTCTTAATTGTCTTATACCTTTTACTCTAATGTTATTTGCAAGGTATAAACGTTTTCATGTTTCCAGAGAGGGGGAGAGATTCGTAGTGATAGGGACTTTTAAAGATTTTATTTTAATAGTGATTTGCAAGGTATAAATGCCTTTGCATTACAAACTTTCTGTAAGAACGTCAGATCAGAGCTCAATTTCCCGTTTCCTCCTGTACAGCACTAGCAGACAGGCGGTCATGAAACAGACATGGAAGGGAAGATAGTCATCGTCACAAATAGGAAATAGTCCTGGAGTACATGTCTGTTGTTGTTTTTTATAGTGTGCTTTTAATTGTTCTGATGTGGTCAAATAGGGTCATTTTTACTTTTTAAATGGGTAATTTTCTGAAGACATTTTCATCAAATGATAAATTTTACTCCAAATACTGTAATTGTATTCTTCTTCTGATTAAATGTAAATATGCTGTTAAGTCAGTATACATTATCAAAGTTCATCTATGTAGTGTAGCCCTAATAAAGCTGCTGATGTGAAAAAAACAGATTTTTAACCATTTAATATATTTAATAAAATTAAACAACAATATATAAACGGGAGAGTCTGGGTTTAGTCTGTCTGCCTTTTAAGTTATCTGTACTTAAAAAACACACACATAGTGATGATAAAAATCTTTATATAATATCAAACATATATTTACATATATTATTTATGTACATATTTTGCAATAACTTCAAATATAGAACATTTTATACAATAGTCATTGACTTACTGTTGTTTCAGATTCTTTTAGATAATTTGAAATGGAATGAGTATTTCAAGGGATGAGTATTTCCTTTTAAAAGATGCTTGGTTAATGGTTAATGTTCTGCAATGCCTAAGAAGAAAATAAACTTTCCTTCCTCACTTTTCAGATTTTTCCTGCTGAATTGTAATAGAAACAAGCGTTAATGAGCCGAAAGGTACAGCCAGATGATGTACAGTAATAAGCCTTGTTCTCTTTTAAAGCATGAAATCTGATAACATAATAATGCCATTTTGGGAGGCACTTTATCTTGTCTGTTCACACTAGATTTACACAATACTAGTGCCAGAGCTTCATTCTGCTCATCTTCATATCTCATCACGGGTCTTTGTAATCAGTTCTTGATGGTGAGATATCTGCATGCTGATCTTTACACTCTTCCTCTTTATTTCTCTTTCTCTCCTTCAAATTCTCTGAGTTTTGTATTGAAGTATCAAAAATCACTTGCGCAGTGTTATATATTTTTCAGTTTTGTACTTTATCGCATTATCACAAAAGAGTTTTTAAATCCAGAGAAATTCACAATTTTTAATAGTGCACCAACCTTGTCAGGTGTCACCTGTAAATGACATAATATTAGTGTTATCCCAGGTTTTCCCTTGTACTGTCATGGAAACCATGGCAACACAGGGTCTTTCATGATAAAAGACAGTAGTTTGTAGGAGGTTCTGTCTGCAATGATAACTTATAACTATGATAATTGTATAAGTGAATTAAATGCTCAAGAAGAGTTTTGGACAAGAGAAGAAATTGAATGAAGATCATTATAATTTATGTGTTATACAGGCTATACATATTCTGGTTTCCACTGGTTATGTGTTATAGGCTATACATAAATAGTAAGTCAGCCTTTTTGCAAATGCTGGGGGTACGTTCAGATGTATTTTTAATATGATTCATTTGAACTTGTAAAACTGTGCTGCGTTACCCTACCATTAATTTCTGCCCATGTGCCAGCCTTTGCCCAGGACTAATGGTTGACAGCTCTGATGTGTGCCAAGTTTCAAGAGTTTTAAATATACATAAATATACATTTTCTAGGGTCAAGCAAACAAACAGCCTTCCCTCAAACCTTTCCTTTCTCTCATCAGTTCTTGTTTTAGAGCCTCATCATTTACAGATGAAGTGCTGTATGTACTGACTGCCAGAGTCATAAATTTAATTTGTATCTACAGTTTTAACTTCCTTATAAATATCACAGAGGAAGAAACAGAATGTTGTCAAGAAGAGTGAGAGATGGACGAAAGGAGAAAGATTCCGTCTGGGGCTCCTCAGAAGAAAACAGAATGGAGTTAGGGATTTTAATGAAAGTGTAGTGGATTAGAGAAATCCCTGGAACAATATGAAATCATTACAGCTGCAGTCGACATCAAAGTCTTGCTGATTGAGCCCCCTAAAGCCTTTTCACAGAGAGAGCGGAAACATAGCAGAGCTCATGTAAACCAGTGCCAAGAGCATCTGACCAGTGCACTCTGAAAGAGAAAGAGAGAGAGCGAGCGAGAGAGAGAGAGAGAGAGAGAGAGAGGCAGAGGCAGAGGCAGAGGGGAACATGTATAGTTTCCAGACTTTTGACATTTAGACAGAGCATTTTGGGGTTTTATACCCCAGAATGAATCAAACTGTGATTATTTGTTATCTTACTGGCCTCACTAGACGTTTTATCCTTGTTTTGAGATTATTGAGATATTTGGATATTCACAACTTTTACAATATTGACTTGGCTGCTTCTCTGACCAGTGCTCTCCTTGCTTGGTCTGTCAGTTTAGGTGGACGGCCATGTCTTGGTAGGTTTGCAGTTGTGGCATACTTGTTCCATTTT
>JAZGTJ010012764.1:0-15584 GCA_036877575.1 Botia almorhae
GAATCAAACCAGTTTTTAAAAAAGTTCAGAATCAAACCAGTCTAAAAACAGTTCAGAATCAAACCAGTTTTTAAAAAAGTTCAGAATCAAACCAGTCTAAAAAAAGTTCAGAATCAAACCAGTCAAAAAAACAGTTCAAAATCAAACCAGTCTAAAAATAGTTCAGAATCAAACCAGTCTAAAAACAGTTCAGAATCAAACCAGTCTAAAAACAGTTCAGAATCAAACCAGTTTAAAAAACAATTCAGAATCAAACCAATCTAAAACGGTTCAGAATCAAACCAGTCTAAAAACGGTTCAGAATCAAACCAGTTTAAAAAACAGTTCAGAATCAAACCAATCTAAAACAGTTCAGAATTAAACCAATCTAAAACGGTTCAGAATCAAACCAGTCTAAAAACGGTTCAGAATCAAACCAGTCTAAAAATGGTTCAGAATCAAACCAGTTTAAAAAACAGTTCAGAATCAAACCAGTCTAAAAACAGTTCAGAATCAAACCAGTCTAAAAACAGTTCAGAATCAAACCAGTCTAAAAACAATTCAGAATCAAACCAGTCTAAAAACAGTTCAGAATCAAACCAGTTTTAAAAACAGTTCAGAATCAAACCAGTTTTAAAAACAGTTCAGAATCAAACCAGTTTTAAAAACAGTTCAGAATCAAACCAGTTTAAAAACAGTTCAGAATCAAACCAGTTTTAAAAACAGTTCAGAATAAAACCAGTTTAAAAACAGTTCAGAATCAAACCAGTTTTAAAAACAGTTCAGAATAAAACCAGTTTAAAAACAGTTCAGAATTCTGTCTGAGGGCTCACTAAGAATGTTCTGGTAGTACTAACCATGTGTCATGTATTCCGTGACAATCAGGATTGGTTCCTTGGTGACCACTGCGTACAGCTTGACCAGTCTCTCGTGCTGTAGCTGCTTCATCAGGTTAGCCTCCTGCAGAAAAGCCTCAGGCTCCATGGTGCCTTCCTTCAAAGTCTTAATGGCCACTTTCTGTCTGTTTTTATAGAAACCTACAAACACGAGCCACAGGCACATGCAGTGGTATGAGATTCATGCAGTGCTATGAGATGAGGTTCAGTGCAGAAATCATCATTCGAACCTCTGCAGCTGAATTTACATCAACACTGATATGCTTTTAGTCTCACTGGTACAGTAGCTTCTGCAGAAAGACACTCTTGTAATATGAATGATATAAACAATGCTATATAATGGTACATGATATAAACATTTTGACATTAAAAGAACGTTTAAATAAGAAATTCCAGTGAATTCATATGTTTGCATAACCCCTTGTAGAATGTTTATCATTAAAATGTTGCATTTTGTTTCGTTATTTAGTAACGTGACAATTAAGCTATTTCACGTAACATTTATCACAAGACATAATAAAAGAATTTACACAATGATCCTGTTCTATATTTACAGATTTGACAGACACTTTCCTCCAAAGCAATTTATGGGCATTAAAGCTGAACATTTGTTGAATCTGTGTTCCCTGGGAATCAAACCCACAACCTTTGTGCTGCTAATGCATTGCTACACAGTGGGGTAAATATGGTCAGGGGTCTTTGTTTTTTCTCATTAATAAATTCAGCTCAAAGCTGAGCTGAATTTAGCGTTTGTGTGACTGTAATAAGGCAATAGCACACAAAGCCACATGACACACGAGGACCTTCTTTGAATATAATCGGGTCCAATATCATGAGACAGTGAATTAGATAATGAACAACTGTAGCCAAAGAACATCCGGGTAGAATCTTCTCCGTGTCTTACCCATCCACACTTCTCCAAACTGACCAGCACCAAGTTTCTTCTCGAACTTTAGAGTCTCCCGGGGAATCTCCCACTCGTCTTGGGCCCAGGGCCTCTGAGGGTCCGCGGTCTTACAGGGACTTCCTAATCTCTGGCACAAACCATCTGCAGTCCCTAGAGGAACAAGACAGAAGTTTGTTGTCCAGAGGAAAGAATGCAGATGAGAAAACGATGAGCAATGTAAAATCTGTTTGACATAAATAAAAACGTGATTATGTAATTTATTGTTTTTTTTAGAGGCCTGCTGGGAAACAAACCACAAACATGTGGCAAAACCAGAATATGAAAATAAGGTCCGGTTTCTGTGGCCCGTAAACAGTTCTATAAAAAGACAAGACAAAAGGAAGTGGGGTGTGGATGCAGAACACAAACTCAGACTGAAGCTGACCGGTTTATTTTGTGGCTACAGCAAATGTTTGTCACTTTCACAGTTACAACCACAGAGAGCATACAGTGTATGGGGTGGGGGGGGTTTAGTACAGAGGCCACGGTACAGTAAAAATGCTTGCTAAAAACTCCCTCCCTTTGTATTCAGTTCAGTATAGGCAGCAGTGTTAGGAAGTGACTTACTAAAAATTGTGACACTGCTGACTCTGTCAGTAGAGTGACGGCAGGTCAGCTGTACAGAACAGTACAGAATCTTTTTTAGTAACAGGTTACACTTTGTAAACAGTAGCGGTAAAAAAATGACAGAAAACAGGGTTAGACAGAGCTGCTGCTGATTAATCAGATTGCCTGAGTGTAATTGTATTGTCTTTATTCCCTCCAACAACATTTGGTTTTTAGAATAAAACAGCCTTTAATTTAAACAAAATATTATTGTTACACAATGTATGGTGAAAGTGTAGGCCTACACCACAACAAAACAACATGTACAACAAACATGTGATTTAAATATTAAACATAAACATTTAACCAATTAATAATACAATTCTTCATGTTAAAGGTTTAATAATAAATTGAATTTATAATAAATTAAAATCATCGTTTTTTTGCCCTTCAAAGGAGCACTTCATGTTTCTGTCGTCTTGTGCAGGCATGCGTGTGATACATTAGTCTCAACACTGTTTATCTTTGTATGAAAGTATTGCATGTGCGTTAAAATATAATTCAATGTAAACAGCTTTGTAGATTTTTCAAATAAAGTATTAGCTGCAGTACTTTTCATTTCAAGCTTGTAATGTAGCTGTAATTGTAATGTAACTGTTTCAGAAAAGTAACCTAAAGTTACTGTACATTATGATGAATTAGCTACAGTTAAATAGCTACAGTTGAAACTCAAAGGAAGCTCAAAATAAAAAAAATGATCGAGAGACGATTGAGCAAAATAGAGGTTTTATGTTAGTATACATACACTCCAGTCACAATTATGTGGATTTCAATTCATTTTTTCTAATATTTCTTTGTAAAAGTTTGACAAGTTGGCTTACAAATTCAGTAAACGTATAAATTGATCTTGCTAAATTTGTTGCTAAATCGCGGTGCTTCAGCGTAACTGAACGTGTATTCCTGCTGTACTTACTGCAGTAATGCTTTACCAGTTCCTGTAGAGAAGAGAAGGTTTTGGAGGGAGAGATGTAGTAACCTCCGTTATCAAGCGTACGAATCTTATAGTGCTTGACCACATCACTCTGTTCTGGACTGGAGTCTCTGACAGAGAGAGAGAAAGCGCCTGAGGAGAGTATCCACAAAACACAGCTCGTTACTCAACTGTACTTATACAAATCAGCATCTGACAACAAATAAAAAGAAACGTTTTATACTTTTAGTTTTATATTGTCTATACAAGTCTTCATCTGGTTTAGTGTTAGTTCAATCATGTGGGGTAAATGTTAAGCTAACATTTTAAAATATCAAAACGTGCACCTCTGATCTCTGTTGTAAAGGTCACATCTCTGAATATTCGCTCAAAAAAAAAAAACACCAAACTATAACATCTCATGGGTGTAACCTTGACAACTTATTATTACTAATATCCTAATATTTCTAGTAGCATTACTAATATTACTAACTAGTATCTCTCTCTCTCTCTATATATATATATAGGTAGATAGATACTAGTTAGTAATATTAGTAATGCTACTATATACTGTATATATATATAGAGAGAGAGAGAGAGAATATCTCCACTATTTACTCATGTAAATGAGTAAATGACCTGGTTTATATTTCTGTGATCTTTCAGTTCTCCGCATGATGTACATTTGCTGAAAGAGCAGCAGATGCAGTAGATGTGACTCTGTCATCTTTTAAAAGTTCAGTGAGAAGTTTGATCAATATCAAATATCTGTGATTTTAGTGATACTTTAAACACGCAGACCATTTATTTGTGTTTGAGTGTACAACAAAAATCTTGAAAATTGAAACTATTATGGGAGCATATTCCATTGACAACAGTTGTTTTGTATTTGTATGGCAGTTTAAACAGTTCTGTAAACAGCTATGAACTGAAACCAGTTAAGTTTTTTAAAGCGATAATAGTGAACCGTCCTAAAATGCTGCCGTGTCCATTTTAAAAACTATCTGCTATTAGTGACAGGAGGCAGTGGGGGCTCATGGGTAATTTGCCTTTTGTTTTTAATTGACTGTAAAGAACCAACTGCTGATGTAATAATGTTTAGTCATCATGTGAAGTTCCCATACTTAGGGAACTTTGAAAGTTCTTGGTACTGACCTTTGGTTGTTTCACTTTCTCGCACAAGAAATGAGCCGGGCTTGTTTCCTGGAGCCAGTAAAAGACGCTCCGTGTCTCTGCGACTCATGTTCTTGAAAAACCATCTGGAGGATAAAACAGAGACGGCGTCATTATGGTTTAATTCTTCATGCTGTAGATTAATTTTTTTTGCTTATTATTAAACAGTCTGCTGATTTGAACGGACAAACAGTGTATTGTGTATAACAGCACTGGAAGGTATCGCTCTGTTTGTGCATGCTAACGGCTACATAGCATTCCACTGGTCCCTCAACAACACACCTCTCCACCTCCAGGGTTTCTGCCTTGGCCACATATGTACTGGGAATATATCCCTCAGAACCAGTGACCAACGACTTTGCCAACCACCATTCCCCGGATCTGAAGACAAGAACGACATGTTGTTTTAATACTTTAATTTGCCATTTTAATTTAATCGTTTATCTAATTTACAGTAATTTACAGTAAGCTACAATTAGGACAATCTTTACATGTTGTGTTTAGTGACTAGCCCAGATTCTCGACCGCTAAGCACTTTTCCAAGTTCTTATCTTTATAGATCATGCCAATGTTCAGATGTTTGGGGAGATGCACAATTATTTTCCTTTAAAATTAATTTTATCGGTATGTGCATTCACCTGAAAATCAAATCTGTTATCTTGGTGTTGCTAGCTCAACACTCTACCAGCTCTACCGTTACTAAAAACCTTGATTTACTCCAAATGTCTCATATTTACTCATATTAAGAACATGTCAGCAAGATTTACTCACTCTTTAATAATCTTGAGTCTGTCTCCTTTTTTGAACCCAAGATCACTATCACTAGCAGGCTGAAAGTCATACTGGGCGATGGCGATGTTGTCATCTTAAAAGAAAAAATCTGTTTTAGGCATCAAATAAACAGTAAAATAAGTTTTAAATGAATTGTGTTTATAGTATGAAGCCAATAATATCTTCTGGCAAAAATGGGTGTAACAGCTTAAATACGTGATCCATCCACAAAATAATTTTTGAATATTAAACATTTTGTGCTTTAAGATACACTTACTTCATCAAATATGGTTCTGTAGTGTACGTGTGCAAATAATGAATCAGTATTACCTAGATTATTGTTGAGCTTCCTGTTCTCTCCTAATATCTGTAAATAAATTGATTTACTCAGTGAATGATTGACACATTTATTTTTAAAAGCATGACTAAATTTTAACACAGTTCAACAGAATCGTCAGCCGCAAGCGCAACAGAATACACTTTGAAAATGCGTCGCTTGTAACGCAAGATCAAATGCCACATTTGATCAAAAAATAATCAAGTCTGTCATAATTATAAATTAACATTAAAGATCTAAAACCAGCAATACTTACATGAGAGCTATTAGAGTTAATTGAATTCGAATGTTTCTTTCCTTTAGTTTTTGAGTCTTGGTGATTTTTCTGGTCACTACACGTACAGCCCATCCTTATAGTGAAATATCATGTCTTCGTCAACGGTCAGTCATCTGTATTCTTTATTTTGTAAAAATCTCTGTTTAATTCCTCCTATGATCACAGGTGTCAGATTTCCCAGTTCTCAGACGACAACCTGAAGCTTCATTCCTAAATAAAAGACAACACACATTTCACCCAAATGCTGCTTTAACTCTAGCAGAAATGTGTGGTGTGTGTGTGGTGTAGTTTAATTTAAAAACAGTAGCTCCATTTATAGTAAATCCACAAACAGTTTCCATTTAGAATAAACAGACCACATGATACAAATGCAAATTTTACACACTACAGAATGTGCACAAAAACTTCTAACCTACATGTGGAACATATGAAAGCACGACTGCTTAACCTTATACTATAAAAAACGTTTTCATTGGGCAAAACATACAAATCTGTAAAGACGAGATGGTTTTCATATAGTTATAGTTATAGTTATAGTAAACTGAAGACAGTTGGCTAAACAATGAACTATGAGGTGAATAATTGTTTTCAGATCAAAGATGCGTTCAACAATTTTAAATGGATCTCTTTCCATTTTAATCACTGAACACATCCATGAATAAATACAAAAATTGCATTGTAAATACATTTGGAAGTAAATATTTTCCTTGAATGTGTGGCAATACAAAATAACAGTGACAAAATAAGTGACATTTAAAAACTGCAACTCTGGACTATGAAAATCTAGAAGAGCAACATCTACAGTACTTCACTCTATGCTAAACATCAAGTGTAGAAGTTTGTACTTACTGTACTTGTACTATCTCGTGCGGCCTCAGCACACTAGAAAACACAATCCAATTTCAGTGTCTTCATTTCTTGAGTGAATCAGTGATTGTTTTTTTTCTACTCACATTCAAACACACACACACAGACATACATACAGCAGGCAGACGTCTGCTCACACACACTCAGAGATGTGCTCAGGGCCCAGCATGTCCCCTGGGAGACCACATTAGCTGAAAGAGATAAACAGACAGCACTGGTTCTGTTTATTTAGCCGACCCCTCCCTCCCTTTCCTCTTAATTCACAAACTCTGCAAATGTCTTAAGAGCACAGCACAAATATGAGGAGCATGTAATGTCAGACATTACAGTCGTGGACAATAACGTTTTTAACATCCTTATTCTCAGTAACTGGAGCCATTTTAGGAAACAGAAAGTGCGCACACAAATTAGCCATATGAACTTGTTGATTTGCCTTGGCAACCAGGGGGCTTGAAAATGTCATCGAAATACAAAAGCAATTTCCTAATTTGCTAAAATAATGTATTTAAGGAATTAAAATGATTAATTATTCATTAAAATTAATTTATTAAATGTATTTCATGTATTTAAGTAACTTTCAGTTTTCACTTTTCAGTTTTTTTCGAAAGTCAAACTGAAGCCTGAAAGATTCCATTTTTATTGTTTTGAATTCATCCTTCATAGAACGATACAATTCATCTTGATCAAAATGCTGAAAATCTTTCTGAATCACATGTAACTCTTTCTTAGCGAGAGACTATGTTGAGCGAGAAATGCTCAGAAGCTGGAGAGATACTGTAGCTCCGAGCAACAGCTTTGTGACAGGATGTTGTTGACTAGCCCATACAAACAGATTTCCCTTTTTAAGCATTGTGGTTTTCTTCAGTTAAACTTAAAGCTAATCTGATCTCTGCACTTTGCCTTTTTGCTTACTCTGTACATGTATTATAATTCATCCTTTCTATTTGTATTTATTTATTATTGATTATAATTTGTATTCAGTAGTATTTTTATAGGGATAAGTAATGTGTTAATTTGTGCATTAGTTTAGACATGGTTACACTTGTATGTTTATGTAAACAACTTATTAATTTCAACCTTTTTGAAAGAGACATTACCTGTTTTCTGAGCTCTTTAATGTGTATTTGTGTATTTATGTGTAATTATGGATTACAACTAGGGGCATGACTTGGCCCTGACTATCTACAGCACCCCTTTGGGTCTGGTTTAAAACGGACAGATAAAGTTGTTGCCATTCAAGAATGTCCACTAGAGGGAAGCAAAGCTTATTTTTCCAGACAATAACAGTCCTACAACTGGATTCGTCACATCGTTTTATGTAGTTTACTGCTAATAAACCCTGTGTAATAAATTCCGGTGTTCAGAGCTCAGAGACACGGTGTTGAGGTTCTGTCAACTTATTCTGTTGTCATCCTGGTGATGACTGGGTTTGATTCAAGAGATCAGGGTTGAAAATGAAAGAATTGATTTACTTTCTTTGCTTAATCATTGCGTTTCACTTTATATATTTTTAAACTACACTTACATTTGACCTTAGTTACCTTGGTTGCTTTTTTGTCATTTGTTGTTTATATCAGTAATGTCAAAAATAATGAAAACATGCCGACAGGTCATCTGGCTGAAATGATTTCATTATCTCCATTAAATGAAATGGCATATCGGAAAGTCTGAAGGTGACATCATTTCACTTGCTATGTTTCCTGCTAAAACATTTGAAGAATTTTATGAGTCACAAAGGAAATGAACGATCATAAACATCAAACAATAGGTCGTTGATTAATCGTTTTATCTTTAGACAACTTTGCTTTTCCCATATAATCAGGAAGACATTTATCATATTAATACGAGAACTACATAAACAGTGATATCAAGGAAATACAGTAAGTTTCGGATCACTTCAGAGTTGTTTCCTGTCATTATTTCCCTGTGAGAATCACTTTCTGATGGCACATAAACAGGGAATAACAACTTTAAGGCTTTTTGTGGACCACCTGTGTCTGCGAGTTTCAGGGGCCCCTCTGCAGTGCAGTGCAGGTGTGTGATGGGAGCTTTGTTGAGGGTGCCCTGGTCCCGCATTTATCTTTGTCGCACTCTGGTTTTCCCAGGGATTGCGGATACTGCGTCCCCACAACCCAGGTCCCCAGACACCGCATCCTGTCCACAAATATAACCTGGATAACAGTCTGTGGCAGCAGAGAACCTCTGTGCTACCGCTGAACCGCACTGTCGACAATGTGCTAACCTTGCTAAATTTCTCATTGTTTCGTGTGTGTATAAATATATTACACTGACGTGTCTGTATCATCTGTTATACATTGAGCTGATCGTGATGTCACGGTATATGTGTACGCTGTCACAATGGGAAACTGTCCTTAAATAGTCTATTATGGACCTGTCAATGAAATTTAAACAGGAAAATCATTTTTAAACATGACACTGGAAACTGAAAGAAAAGCATTTCTTTAACACAAGCTGTAATTAATCAGTTTAAATTTACATAAAAACATAAATAAGACATATAGCAACTTGCCCCAACCTCACATAATACTCTTAAAAACACAGTTTTACCTGTCAATCAAAGTCTGCCTTCGGTACATATTTCCTGAATATGTATTGAATATATGTGGTTTAATTTGTTAAGGACAAAATTGAACCACATTTATTACAAAACATAACAATAGTGTTCCTATTTGTAATTATAGTTATATAATTACAGTGTTCCTGTAGCTTAATTGGCAGAGCATTGTGTTAGCAGGTCAAAGGTTACACGTTCGAATCCCATAGAATCCCACACATGCAGATAAAAAATATATAGCTTGAATACACTGTAAGTGTCTTTATATGTACTAAGATATAACCCCTGTGACAACTCGCTAGCATATATAACTCAAATTATGCATCTTGACGGTTGAGTCGGGTCCTGTGTATAAACAACAGGTAGGGTAGATAATAGTCGTTCATTCTCACAGTATTTGCGTGTACCCACTTTTTAACCGTGCCAGTCCAGCAGCACCTGAGGACAAAAGAAGCCCCTATTCACAGTCGTGCAGGGGGCTTCCTCAATGACGGGGGACGAGCAACATACTGTGAGAACATTTTCTCTCTTCCTCTCACCGTGTGGGAAAAGCGCTCGGCTCCTCTCACACATCAGTCCGGACAGGGACTCACTCATTTATTCGGCCTTTATTAATCGAGACCATGGACACATCACTCACAATAACAATAAACTCAACAATGCTCTCCAGGGCCTGTGGCTGCCAGCGCTGCTGTACACACTGCACTTCCTCTGCAGAGTCACTTTCTGTCAGGAGTTGGTGGTCTGAGGAGAGATGTCCTTGGTCCTTGGAAAATGTGTTCCCGGGAATTCCCAATGATATACCTGCAATTAACAGGAACAGACACTTCAGTCACATTTCCTGGTAGATTGAATAGTAATACAATTGTAACTGAAATGACATTTTAATGTTTGTATTTCATTTGATAATTTGCATATTTCCATTCATCATTGTTATGTTTGTATATGGATCAGTGTTTGCTGGTTAAAGGTCTCATTGAATATTTTTGCACTGACACTCAACCCTGTTACATTAAGATTTATAGCAATAACATATAAAAATATATATATTTGTTAACCACTGATATGAATATTAGGCGAGACATGTCCCCCAATGTTTATAGCGGTCCATTTGGCCCAAGATATGAATATATGATTTCTTAACTTAAAAGTAACCCTTTAGCAATTAAAAACAGAGAGTGAGTAGAGATAATTAGGAACATTTACACTTGCAGTTTAAATTATAATAAACGTACTTCTGTAAACAATTTAGATAAAGTGCAGATTAGTTTTGTGAAGGATCGGTGTAAATTCCTGGAGTCTGATATTGTAATAATATAATGAAGAATATTAAAAAAGAAAGTTTGCTTTGTTACACTTGTAACTGACATCCACCTGTGTAGAGACTGAGGCAGGAAGTCCTGGCACGCACATCTCCTCTCCTGACTGACAGGCCGGCACACTTGTTTTTCCTGGAACATCTGGATGCATGGAAGTGTTAAGCTGTAGTTTGCAGCTGGCTACAGGCGTAACATTCAAAAGTAAAGTGGGAAAACCAGGGAAAACCCCCTGCATTATCCTCCGGAACAGATGCCTGTATCTCGCAGTGTTGAGGGGGGAAATTGCCCCCCTTTCAGTGAGCAGGTGCTTCCTCCAGTCACCTTATTTGTCCACATTTACATCCATGTTTGGGCAGCTGTGGACACCACATCGCATTCAAGCATGAATACCAACAACAATCAGATTTGGTGAGTGACGTGTACGGAATGATCACACAGGTGGACTGAATGTGTTCACAACCTACTGGATTGAGGCATTAATGAGGAATGTTTCTGGTCTAATTAGATTAAGAAGCAGATTAAGAATTAGATTAGAACTGTGAGCTGTTAGCATTGTATGCAAGATTATAATCCTTCACACAAGTTGTCATCACTCCTGATGCGCTGAATGCTGTTATTAAATTATTGCATGCTAAACTTCTGTACCCAATAAAGTTCATGTTCATTTACATTTATACAGGCTAAACCCCTAAAACTGTATTGTTGAGGTTAAAGTGAAATATGTATATTAAATTATTTACAATCTGTTGTTTTTGTTATTGTTCTCTATCTAAAGATAATGTTCCACAGACGTACTGCTCATTGTGTCGTGGGGCAGTTTATCTAGTGTGTCAATAATAAAACCACAAGGCACCTAAATAATGATGGTAGATTACAAATAAAGCAATAGTTCTCTAACCCACAACTTTAGTTGACAATTTACTTTAATTGTATATTTTATACAGTTAGCGTATAAATGGAATGACATAATACATGACATAATACAAGAGTGGATAGTTTGACATAAGATATAATTCATATTATAACAATTTAGATTCAGATAAACACAGATGACAATATAATAGAGCCTAATGTTTTATTTTACAAAACTAGTACAAATAGTTAAGTAATCCCTTTCTTCTGTATTTCTTCTGTACTCCCTTTGTACTCGTAATGATATAAAATGACTGTATGTACGTTCTTCTATCGCCCTGTTTAGTCACATGTAATGCATACAGTCTCATCTGTCTGTATGGAGATGGAAGGCGCTCTAGGATATTGGGAGAACTGAGATTGGACGGCTATGTTTTGTCAGCTGCTTCGGCCCCGCCTTCGAGTGTGGCACTCGGTCGATGAGAGTGACACCAATTATTTATGTCACATTCCCTCCGGAAACACAGGATGGAAACTCGACGAGAGAGGACCATCCATCAGATGTGTCCGATGGGGCTGTGTACCTGTGACTTCAGAACTGCAAAGGCAGGGAATGAAGTCTCACAGGACAGCTTGAGATAACCAGCCACACACATACCATGTCAGAAAAAGACAGTAATTAAATGTCTGAGGATATACATGTCATTTAGTCTGCAAATCTCTATTGTGTACTGATGGATTCGAAAGCAAATGCCATTTTAAGGGATATTAACTTGTTGGTGTTTCTGATCTTTCTGTAATTGGAGTTACTGGAACTGGATTCTCAGGTTCTGCTAAGTTAAGTGAACTGGCCAGCCTGTTAAAAACACAGCAAAGTTGTGGAGCAAAAACAAAACGCAGCTTGTTTCAGACGTCTCAGTGGCTGAGAATGACTCTTAACTAGGCGGTTGATGGATGAGGTGGGTCAGGTTATTAATAGTTTGCTGATTTTCACCTTCAATATTTTCAGGGGACATTTTTTATTATGTCATAAACGTCATAGCATGATCTATTGAAGGTTCAGAGACCAAGTCACGTCCCTGGAAATAATTTCCCTCATTCAAAATTTTGAAAGACCCACTGACCGAAGCAACAGGGGTGTTGCTGTACGAGTGGACGGCAGAGTAATATATTGACGGCTGTCTTTCATGTTTAAGGGAAGATTATGGCCCATTCAGTGTGATATAATGGGAATGTAATGAAGGTCTGGCAACTTTCCAGTCAGGTCAGAAGTGTAAATTTAGCTTCACTTCTCCACAGAAAGACATTATTAGCACTAGCCTGGCTAAAACGTCAGTTAAAATAACTCAGTTAATCCTTCTGTGAGGATTCTATATGTAGACATGTACAGTACATCCTAGATTATGAAGCGATTTAAAGCAGTAATAGTTTGTCTGTGCTGTTATCTAACACCCTGAGGACTAATTTAATATATAAATTAACAGTATTTAATTGTTTGTAATTGTTACTGCAGAAGGATAGCACAGAAGGGTGGCCTCTCTTTGGCACTTAGTCAACAAAGGCCCTACCTGGGTAACATTGTACTGTAGAATTTTGTATTGTTCTTAGATAACGCTTCAGTTTCAGTGATGTATTTTGGTGAATAACAGTCCCATGCATACTTTGTTATTTTAAATCCTAAAACACCAAAAAATTGTAAAACATTTCACCCTAAATATATTTATTGTAGGCAGAATATTGGTACATTCAAATGACATTTTCAGCTGAATCATTTGGCCATCAGAATGGCCCCACATTTGCATATGTATATGATTTTTGTATGTACAAACATACACGAACAGTTTCAAAGGTTTATTATTTGTGATGCCACATTATTACTTTTTTGCAATAATCCTAATTCATACCTGAGGAAACAACATAATTATAAGTATCATAATCCAATTATATTTGGTTGTATTGAAATACACTGTATAAATGCATGTGGCAAAACAACAAGACATGTCCAATATTAGCAGCTCAATATTTTCTTTATCATACTTTTTGAAAAGTACTCCACAAGAATCCATATTGCTGCAACAAAGTAAAACTGAAGCAAATTCAAATATAAAACCGAATTAAACGCCAAGTGTGTCCAAATGTGTCCAAAGACACATTCATTCTATTCTTGTGACACAAATGTGAGGCCCCTGATTTCCATCATGTGTTGGTCAAATATGAGATTTTTTGTTTTTTTAATATTAAAATGGACATTTTGATGCATTTATATAGAAGTACACAAATACAGGAAACATTATCTGTGATATATTATTATCCCATTGTCAGCAGTTTCTTCCATACCTGGTCCTCTACATTAAACAAATAAATAACATTAATTTATTATGTTGATTTAACAAAGATAAACATTGCTCAAACTCAAAACTGTAGCTGTTCAAATTTCATAAATTCCCTTTTACAATACCTGAGTATTAATACTGTGCATTTACATTCATTCTGTGCATATATAAGCAGTAAAGTGCAAGTTACTCTTTGGTAAATAAAATAAGTGACCCAACAGGTTACTTTTTAAAAACCAAGCTCACCTTAAGAAGCTTCATCTTGGATTTACTGGATTTCTAAGGTCTAAGGTTGCATGTCTAATTATAACATGCTACCTGGAACCTCCAACCACTTTTGATTTGTTTAGAACTTCTTGTGGAAAACTTCTACTGATTATCTTTCATGATTTGAATCTTTCTGACTTTGTATCTGATCATCAGGAACCTCAAAGGAACCTGGCTGAGATTCCACGGATGACTTTGTGAACTGTTTTTCCAAGACGTTTTCAGATGATTCCCATTCGCTATCCTCAGAATAATCTTTGGTTTTTCCGCCTGTCTCATTTTCCTGGTCCTCTTCTTCTGCTGTATCCTCTGTAATATCTGAGGGCGTCCCCTTCTCTTTTCTATCCACCTCTTCACACTCATCTTTCTCCACACAAGAACTGTCTTCTGCATTATCACTCCCCTCTGGGGGCTCTTCATGTTCATCTTCATCATCTCCATCCTCCTCTTCTCTCACTTTTGGTTGATCACAGGTAGTGTGTTTTAGGAAAGCCAGTGTGTAAATGATTGTCTTGAGGGTTGTATGTGTGGTCTTCCTCTGTGACTTGCTTTCGGATTCAGAATTCAGATCTTGCACCTGGTTGTGTATCTCTGCTTCTGAATCTTCTACATCAGCATCGTACACTGAGTTGTGATTTACCACAGCGTCAGAAGAAACGACTGTTGTCTCGTCCAGCTGGTTGTGATTTTGCTTTAGCATTAAAGAAGGCTGTAAAGTTTGAACCTTTCCACTATGCTTCCCTTCATCTATCTCCATGTCTGGCTCAGTGTCATCTTCAGCTTCATCTCCTCCTTCAGCTGATTCACCAATGCATGCACAATGATGACCTTTACCTCCCGGAATCTTATCAGCATCATCTTTGCCACTTTCTTTACCTTTGTCTTCAATTCTATTTATGCCAACCTCACCCTTGTTCCTAAAGAGAGCTTTCTCTTCATTTGCTTTTAGTTCAACTGCATCATCACATCCAGTGTCCTCAGGATTTGTATGCTCTGTAGTTTCACTCTGAGCATTATCTCGCTCTGCTGCTGTCTCCTCATCAGCGGCCTCTTCTGTTTGTCCATCTTCCACAGCTTCATCTTCAGCTGTCTCACCCTCTCCTGCAGCAGCTTTAGCAATCTGTCCATCCTCAGCTGCTTCATCCTCAGCTGTCTCACACTCTTCAGCAGATTCCCTCTCAGCAGACTCCACGTCTGTTGCAGTTTCAGCATGCACAGATTCCTTTACACATGTCTCACACTCTTCTGCAGTGTCATCATTAGCTGTCTCATCCTCTCCAGACGTTTGTCCATATTCTGAAGTTCTATCTTCAGATGTCTCACTCTTTTCTGTAGATTCACCATCAACTGTGTCACTTTCCTCTACATTTTCATCTTCAGCTATCTCAACCTCTTTAGCTGTTTCAGCAGTTTGTTTATCTTCTGAAGTTTTATCTTCAGTTGTTCCACCCTCTTCTGTATATTCTGTATTTGCAG
>JAZGTJ010012765.1:0-15583 GCA_036877575.1 Botia almorhae
TCGTGGGAAGCGAACAGGTCCACCTGGGCTTCCCCGAATCGACTCCAGATCAGCTGGACCACCTGGGGATGGAGCCGCCATTCCCCTGGGCCCGACAGCTGCCATGAGAGCGCATCGGCTGCACGGTTGAGTCTGCCGGGGATATGGGTGGCGCGGAGCGACATGAGTCACTGCTGACTCCATAGGAGGAAGCGGCAGGCGAGTTGAAACATGCGATGTGAGCGTATCCCGCCTTGGTGGTTGATGTACGCCACCGCCGCTGTGTTGTCCGTCCGGACTAGCACGTGCTCGCTCCTCAGCAGCGGTAGAAACCGGTGCAGGGCCAAAAGCACTGCCATCAACTCTAGGCAATTGATATGCCACAGGAGCCGAGGTCCTGTCCAGGAGCCCGAAACTGCCTGCCCACGGCATACGGCGCCCCAGCCTGTCTTGGAGGCGTCCGTCGTAACCACGACGTGCCTGGACACTTGTCCTAGGGGCACCCTGGCCCGTAAGAAGACAAGGTCTGACCAAGGGCTGAGAGTTTGGCGACCCGTCGGAGTGAAAGTCACCCGGAAAGCGCCGTGGCGCCATGCCCACCGCGGGACTCGGCCGTGGAGCCAGTGCTGCAGTGGTCTCATATGCATCAGGCCGAGCGGAGTGACCGCCACCGTGGATGCCATATGCCCCAGGAGCCCCTTCACCGGGACTGTGGTCCGGGTGCTGAACTTGTTCAGGCAGCGCTGCAGTGACTGCGTGCGCTCGTTGGAGAGGCGCGTCATCATAGGGACAAAGTCCAACTCCAGACCGAGAAAAGAGATGCTCTGTGTTGGGGAGAGCTTGCTCTTTTCCCAGTTGACCTGAAGCCCCAGATGGCTGAGGTGCCGTAGCATCTGGTCCCTGTGTGTGCACAACAGATCAGTTCTCGCTGAACTGGCGAGAACTGATGGGCAAAGTCCTCAACAGCGTCGCCGAAGAGGCCTCCTTGGGAGATGGGGGCATCCAAAAAACGGGCCTTGTCTGCATCCCCCATCTCCGCCAGGGTCAGCCTGAGGCTGCGTGACCTGCTGCACGGTAAGCTTTAGCGGTGAGGGCCGCCGTGGTCTTACCGGAGCGGGAGGGGAGATGCAGATGATCCCGCCAGGTAGCAGCACTTTGCGGGCACAGGTGCACCGCAACTGCATGCTCTACCTGAGGAATGTCCTCGTACCCCTGCGCAGCCCTTCCATCAAGGGTAGTGAGAGCGGCCAGAAAAAGGTGCCCTCCACGACTTCTGCACCTCCGTGTGCACCTCCGGGAAGAAAGAAAGAAGCTCGCCGCCGAGGAGCTCTTTAGAGGATTTACTCTTTGTGAGAGAATGCGCTCGAGAGAGCTCCGGTCCGCCAGGCACGCAGAAGAACCGCCGAACCCTGAAGGCAAACACAGCTGAATCCGCCATACAGCACGCAGAATCGCTGGCGAAATGCTGGCGAACACCGCGAAGAGAGAGAGCGAGTGTAAAGCACACACTCGGCTCCGAAGCAAGAAGCTGAATGAAAGCGAGTGCCAGCTTGCTTTTATACACCCCGCTTCCGGCGTGAGCCGACGCACTGCGCTTTGCCCAAATGCTCATTGGCTCTCTCCTCTCGGGCTGATGCTCATTGGCGCGATTTTTTATCTTGAGATTGGCTCTCAAGCAAGACCCCATATGTCAGTCAGTTGACGTAACGTCGAACGTGACTGACTGAAAGGGAACTACAACGTTTTCTAGGTTTTGTGAATTTTTATCGCAGATTGATTCGAGGTTTCAGTACTTTTGCAGTACCCCTTACTTTGTTAATGAAACGTTCTCCAGGCAAATTACAGTGGACTCCCAAAGCCGAACATTCTGAATTAATGTTTACGTTTATGTCGGCGCATAATCTCAAGCATCCCAATCCTGACCTTCCTTTTGTGGTTGAAATTGACGCCTCTAATATGTGCATTGGCACCATTTTGTCTTAGTGTCAGGGTAGTGAAATGTTCCCTAAAATGTTACCTTGTGCCTTTTTCTCCAGGAAATTATCAGCCACGATTACCTACGATGTAGGTAATCGTGAGCTTCTAGCCATTGAGTTAGCGCTAGAAGAATGGCGGCATTGGTTAGAGGGAACTAGTCAACCTTTTACTGTACTCACAGATCATAAAAACTTGGAATACCAAGGCTTAAAGGTTAAACCCTAAACAGGCAAGATGGGCCTTGTTTTTACGAGATAAAATTTTTTGGTCACTTCCCACCCTGGGTCTAACAATGCCAAAGCAGATGCTTTATCTCGTCAGTCAGAAGAATTCCTCCCACCCAGCCCCCCCGAATGTGTTATCCCTGAGAGACTTTTAGTAGCTCCAGTCCAATGGGATATTCAAACCGAGATTAACCACCTTAATACGCTCAAACCACCACCCCCAGATTACCCACCCAACCATATTTTTGTCCCGGAAAGGTTTATTCCTGTTTGATTTTTTGTGTTGATTCAGACTGTCCATCGTTTGCTGCCTGTTTGCTGCCTGTTTGCTGCCTGCCTCTTGACTTTGGATTACTCTCTCTCGTTTATGATTGTTTGGTGCCTGTCTCGACCCTTGCCTGGATATTGTTGTTGTTTTTGCCTTGTCTATGTTACTATTATTTACCTGTTACCGATTGCTGCCTGTTTGACCATGTTTTCAATAAAATAATGCAAATGCATCCTCATGCTTCTGATCCATCATTACAGTGACCTCTTGAAAATCTAAATCTTGAAAATCGTTGAGGTGACCTCCATTCTTTTGTCACATAATGTCACGTGTCTCTGTAATAAAGGACCCAGATGCAGTTAGATGCTCCAACAAAATTTATTATAGTGAATATACTGGAAATGAGCCGCCAAGCCACTGATCAGCTGGACGATGAGAAGATGATCAATAATCAATTGAAGGTCAGAAAGTGAGAGGACGATCCGGGCAGCACAGTCCAGGAAAACTACAACATATTCTGTGGGGGTGGAGATTAAACACCAGGTGAGCGGCTGCACAACGGAAAGTAGCACATCAAGGTTCAGCACAGACGAAAGCCAATAATCTTGTTCAATCGGACAGAACAGAGCGAAGAACCAGAGATCAGAGTCACAGTCCAAAAAGAGAGGAAGGCAAGCAGCTGGCCAGTAAGTGCGCACAATCCAGGCAGTGGCAGAATCAACTAAATCAGTCAGCATGTGTGGACAAAAACAAAGCCTTGTGCAGGAAAGAAGAGAGGTCGATCAAACCTGAGCCCTGACACATAAAGGAAAAATGCATTTAAAAAAGAAAATGATTTATTTACAGAGCTATAAAATGCTGTTTTAAAATAACTGTAAAGTAACTTATAAACAACTTATAAAGATAATGTCCATAGTAAAATCATAAAGTTCCCCAATACAGTTTCTCCAAATCAATTTTTTACCCAAAGGTTTTAAAGAAAACTGATTTATGTACATTTTGTTATTTGATGCCTTTATCATTCTGTGATTTTACTCTGAGAGAGAAGGCCATGCTTGGCTGTCCCTCTTATCACCTCCTTTGTTCCTCTGGCTTTTTTTAAGGCACTCTCTGCTTGGGCTCCCACTGATGACATGATCTAAGCTGTCAGTCTCATCTTTGCATGTCCCCTAAGGGTTGGTAGTGGCATGCTCCATTGCACACCAATCTCACAGTCTACCCATTCTTCTTTTGAGCTTTACAGGGACAGATTATGGCTGACAACTTCATCTGAATCACATTCAGTTAATTTTACTTTATCTTTGACTTTACATGCTTACTAATTATTTGTTAAAATGTCATTAAAAGGGTTTTTTAAATAAAAATACAATGTATAACATACATATTATCTAAAGATAACTTAAAAAAATATATTTTTTTTAAATATTATATATATATATATATATATATATATATTACTTAAATGTATATGCCATAAGGTCTTTGATCAAAGTTAAAATTATTGCAAATGTAAAAAGTTAAACTATATCAGTTTATAGGCTATTTAGGAATTAAATAGATTAAAAAGGTTTAGGAAGTGGGGAAACAGAGTTCATAGTTAGTGGAGCATTAGTCAACGTAAAAAATAAAACTCTTTACTTGTTTTATTGTTAAGGATTTGTCAATTGTTGTTATTTATTTATTTTATTTATTTTTTGTTATTTTTCTTTAGTTTTTTCTTTAGTTCTTTTATTTGCAAATGTCATTACAGAACAGGTTGATGAAAACATTCATAAATGGAATGTCATGTTGATTTTAATTTAAGTGTCCAGGGGTCAAGTCCATATAATTCGCTGTGTACATCTGTGTGCTGGTGTAAGGCCTTTAACTTAAGGGCATCCAGAGAACACCATCTCTTTTAATTACTTAATTTTAGTGTGGTAGATAAAAGCTCTGTTAATGCACGGTTTCAGGTTTGTTCTGGTTATGGATTTTTAACTCAACTCTTATGTTACTGTGCAATTCAGTAGATCTATCCCCTATAAAATGGTAAAATATTGGTATAACCTTTTTATTATTTTTAAATCAATAACATTATTTGTCCAGCAGAGGGCATCTCTATCCTATTAAAGGCTTCATACATTTTTTTCATAGAAACTACGCACTTACTGTTAACCAATAATCCAAGTTAACGCTGTAATTTAATAGGCTGATTATGTTCAACTGTATATTAATTGAATTCAATATTTAGGTTACATAAAAACAGTGTGGTTTGGAAAGATATGAGACACCAATTATTATTTATAAGACACCTATTTGCTGAAGATTATAAATTAAGCACTTACCTAATTTCATACTGGAGAGGTGTTTTCATATTATACTTATATGTTCATGCTGTTAAAACATTAGGTGACATTATCTTTGGATAATAAAATTAGTATAGCCATATGATGGCAAGAGCTCAACCAACCTTAGAGAAAGCAGCAAGAAATAAAGACACATTGCTTAATTTGCATAATACATGAAGAGAATGTAGCTTTAAGACAAAGTATAGAAACAACTGTTGAATTTAATGAACAATCAAGATAATTTGTCAAAGTCAATCTTTTTCTAATATTTAAGCATGAATGTTTCTGCACAATGAATATGAAAGGTCTGATTTTCCTTCTGTATTGCTTTATTGTGTTTGAATAAACACAGACATCACCGTTCTGTGTATAAGTGAAATCAGCATGTCCAATTACATCTTGTGCCTCTATTCATCTCTGAAATGGGCTGAAACAGATCAATAATGCTTTGAAAAGCACTTTTATATATGCAGTTATGAACTTGTAAGATACATTATGTCTACTTTAATTTAAACAGCAGCTGCAAAACCCTATTTTCTGAACCATCATCCTCTGTCAAAGGCCTGTACAGACTTTTATTTATGAGAATCATAAATAATATGAACAAATGAGATATGAATTGATTAGGTGGGGAAAAGCCTGCCGCCACAATTCGTCACTCTGTGATGCTTAGCAATGGATTATCAGCCAATCATTTCCCCCTTATGAGATGACATAAAATAGCTGGACTGATTTTCACAGACTTCTCACACTTATTTTCATGGGGGTGAAATAAATCTGGGCAATTACTGTACTGCTGATCCATTTATCACCACTATGGATATTATTATTTCATTTAGGACTTGTTCATGCATCATAGATTATTTCATTTTACTTACTCAGTGAGCAGAAGTGCAGTATTTTATTTTTACCACTGGGGCCCTTGAATAAGTGTACCTGTGATTAAGTGGCTCTGGTCCCACACAGAGAAAATAGATTCAAAGAAGTTGGAGAGGTTTTTAAAGAAACTCATGGTCATTAAGTGCTATTAAGTCTTACCTTTTTTTAAAGAGGTTTGTTTCTGTGGTTTGATATGTAGGCTATATGCAAAACCATGGGAATCTTATATACCTGAACTTGTAGCATTTCTCAACTGGTAATCAATAGAAACTGAATTAGTGGTTTTCCCAAGACACCTTGTAGCAACACTTCTAATTCCAGGCAATACTGGAAATTGGATAAAGTTTGCGTTTTCAAACAATGACACCTTTCACAAAACAGGTTAAAGCTTATGTGAGGGCAAGGCTTGAATTTGTTATTTTTAATTGGATTATCCAATGTCTTAAATAATTCAATCACTGTGGTTCATGTAGTGTCATGTAATGTGCTTTGATATCACTGAAGCCAAGAGCATAACTACTATATTGTGGTTTATGGTATATACTGATGATCTATGGTATTTTACCAAACTCACTTGTATATAGTTATAAGAGTGGAGTGTCAAAAGTTTAGTACATACGCTGGTGTAAGCAGTCCCCCCTGAGGAATCTCGTGCCTTGTATAGGTCTATACTTCAAAAAAACAATTCAGCCATGCCTGAAATTATGGTAAAACAGAGAAGTTAGACTTTTAGGGCTTTTTTATTCTGTAAACAAAAAATAAATATGTGCTTGTAAAATGTTTCTAATAACAAAAATGTATCAAATTATATAAATATATTAGGCATAGACAATGTCGGTCCTGAAGTGCCACTGTCCTGCAGATTTTAACTCTAACCCTAATCAAACACACCTGAAAAAGCCTTGAAGCTAAATTGGAGCTAAAATCTGCAGGACAGAAACACTACAGAATCGAAATTGCCTATCCCTGGTCCATAGAGTACATTAATAAAAGGTATATACAATTCCTACACTTGTAATACTGCAATATTTTCACTTGTAACATGAGATTTGTAATGTGTTCCTAAGCAACTAATCTCCAAAGATTTAGCAGAGCCTACAGGTGTTCTTCAATTTATCATTATGGTAGCAACATCAATTAAGAAAAATAATTAAATCAGATTACCTTATTTACTAATCTGTTATTACAGCAGATGAATTTTGCTCAATAAGAGTTTTCATTTCCTGTTTTGTAACTATAGAACATGTCTGTAAAATTGCAAAGTCATCAGAAGACCTGGGCAAGCATATTAAATTAAACATAATGCAAAGCAGTATGCATTCTTGCTCTGCACCTGTCCCATGTGATCCAATTTGTTTGATTTGTAGCAGTGAGTGTGGATGTAAATAAAGGAGAACATTTGTTATGGTATATTCAGAAGAGGATGCAAATGATATATGCAGATATTCTGACTCTACTTTAAAGTAAAATATAGAATAAAATTGAGCTAGACTATTTAAGAGTAGCACAGAATATGCAAATTAAGTTAAAATTATTGTATCAACATCAATCCCTTTCTCTGGGATGGCTGGAAATCAATCCCTTTTACCAAACAAATTGGGAATAAATATTTGTACATAAATATGTGTGTATTTGCAATACACTCTGACAATAATAAACACGTCTTCATGATCTTCTTTTATCATCATCATACAATAACTTTCTTACAGAAATGGCCTGCAATACAAAGGGGGAAAATAACACACACACACTGGCATATGTGGTTTATGACTCCATAGACACAATGGTTTTTATACTGTACAAACTGCATATTCTATCCCCTAAACCTAACCCTCACAGAAAATATTTGGCAACAAAGAAATACCATTTAGTTTTTTTTAAGCAATTTGGTTTATGAGGACACAGGAAGTGTCCCAAAAAAAAACATGTTTTCATTGTTATACACTTGATTATACACATTTGTGTCCTCATAAATCTGTATTTACTTTAAGAGTAAAATCAGTGTGACTAGATAAGTACACTATCTCATACACTTTGATGTTAAGTCCTCACAACATTCATCAGTCACAGTCACAGTCACTGGAAGAGGCTGTAAATTGATTCATTTGGTCAAATGTAACAGTACTTATAGGATTTAGTATGTAGTATGTTATTCTGGGAACATTTCATTATACCAACAAGTCTTTTTTTAAGGTTCATTTCTGGTAGAACTAATTCTTTGGACAAGCAATATTTTAATGAAATTCTGTTTTCAAGGAAGTGGGCAGGAAGGACAGATGAGTTTCAGATGCTGCCAATCAGCTGGAATGAAATCACAACAATGACTTTTTATTGGATGCTTGAGAAAGCATCAGCCTCTCAATACTCCTTGTGTTTCTCTCTGCCCATCTGTCTGCCTGTGGATGAGGAGAGGTGGCTGTCACCCCTCTGATTAATGACCCATCTGAGACACGTCCAGCCACATTAGGACCCCATGTATCTAGCAGAGCCCACATGGGGCAAGGGGCTTTGTTCTTGGAGGAAATGCTGTCAGCACCCTACCACCGTTTACCCACGAAAAGATAAAGATTTACTGTCATCAGAGGCCAGATTAAAGTGCACAATGCCGACATTGATTTTTACCAAAAAATTCACATTTTGGGGAAACTCATTCCAGAGCCCAGTTAAGATATGATCAGCTTATTTGGAAAGAGATAATATGGAATCTTCTCCCAGAATGAACTTTGAAAGAAGTAAATTGTAAATATTGATTTCTGAAATGAACTGTCAATCTCAGTGCCAGATTATTCCTATCATCCAGCTCAACCCCTGGTGACAATGAATTCAAAACTGCTGACAAAGTGGAGTGTATAGGATTTTTGTTAGGAGCAGTCAGCCCGCCTCAACTACAGCCGGTAATGGCTGTTCAATTTTATCAGATAACGGAGATCTCATCAGAGGTGAAAGATGAAATGAACTGTGACTCTGATTCAGGATCCCTGCTCTTATCCCAGCAAAAATCATCTAAGCAAGGCAGAGAGCTTTTCATTATTTCAGGTCACTTCATTACGGAAAGGCACATAGGATCCAATTGCTGCAAACAAAGCGGGCCTTTTCTGGCTTACCCAGGGGTCGAGTGTGAGGGGCAGTTTGATAGGCTGCCCGTATGTCTGGGGTTATCCTATTACCACTTAAGAGGGAGGCTGAAAGGCAGCAAATCTCCACCACTTGTTTGTTACCCTTTTCAGCTCCAGCCTACATTTTCATTGTAGCATCTGACCTTTTTTCCATGAAAGACAAAAATGAATCTTTTCCTCATTTTCCAACTGTTATGATGCTATTTCCTTCCACATTTCTGCGGTTAAAAAAATGGAGAAACATTTGGCCATGCGTAGACTGCTTGTTAAAATCCATGTTGATTTATTTTTTTAAGAACCTTTTCCTGCATCTACAGGACTTTAGTTGTTTTTTGTTGTAGTGTTTTGAAATGCATATGAGAAAGCTTTCTATCCCTAAAATATGTGAAACATCCCACAGATAAAGACCAAATAAAGAACTAAGATGATTTAAAGCAGCCCCGGTCTTAACCACAGGTTAGTTTTGCAAAGTCCTCTGAGACAGACTGTAACCAAACATTTATTTGTGATGTAGAAATAAACTGCTGCATTAAAGATTTTTTTATTAAAAGTAACTTTAGGAATTGGATTTGTTAAATCATCACAACATATTACCATTACAGCAAATCTCAGTCTAGTTTTGCTTTCCTAGTGATTTAGCTGGCACTCTAATCCACAATAACTTTATTACAGGTGCCAGTTGGAATATGGTATTTCGTAACATGAATTTAATTGTTTAATTAAAAGTATCCATCATTAAATTTACTGTAAATAAGGACAATTTGCCCTTGAAACATCACTTAAGAAAATGTGATACACTCTAAAAGCATTTTTTAGGCAGTCTGTTAGCACTACTTAATTTAATGCATTGCTGCAAGTTAAAAATTTTAGTTTTTTGACTAAGTGTAAAACTATATTTGGATGAGTTGTGCTGACATAATGTTGATAATTACATAACAATATTATGTGTAATTTCAACTTGAACATCTTTGTTCATTTGTTTCAAACAATATTTAAGTTATAGTAACTTAATAAAAATGGCTTAATAACCTGGATGATTTCTGTGGTGTTAAAGTTGCTGAACAAATTGCTGAACTGGGCTGAGGTTTTCTAGTCTTCAGATGATTGGCATGGAACTGGATAATGAGAGTAAATAAAGTGTATTTTATGTATTTTTTTCAAAATGAGAAAAGAAGGAGACATATGTTTGGTAATGTATTCTGTTCCATTTCAAATAGAGTATTTGCTGGGCTGTGGACAGGCTCAGTGGTAACTGTTAAATGTTACTTTAATCAGAATTTATTTCATTGGAAATGCTAGAGGCAGGATCAGCATTTGCTTCTACCTGACAGCGCTGAGCATTAATTTATGAAAAAGGTAGAATTTTTTCACCCTGTAACATGTTCTACAAGGCTACACCATCAAGGGGTTAAAACATGGGTTTTAAAGAGGACAAAACATGCATGTGTTTACCTAACTCTTTGAGCACTGCGTCGTGTTCTCTGGGCCATGATCTCCTATTATTTTTTGTAGTCTTTTAATATTTCTATATAATTTTGAGAGCAAAAATATCACAATCATATTTTCTTTGGATGCTACATATCGACATAATGTCGAATAAATGTTTGGTTGCAGTCTGTCTCAGAGGACTTTGCAAAACTAACCTGTGGTTAAGACCGGGACTGCTCTAAATTATCTTAGTTCTTTATTTGGTCTTTATCTGTGGGATGTTTCACATATTTTAAGGATAGAAAGCTTTCTCATATGCATTTCAAAACACTACAACAAAAAACAACTAAAGTCCTGTAGATGCAGGAAAAGGTTTTTAAAAAAATAACAGTCTGGACAATAATACAAGATTTTTTTTACATTTAATATACCATGAAGCAAAATGAAATACATAATTGAAAAGTAAAAACAAAAATGTATAACGACCATCCAAAACTGAGCATGCATAAAACTGAATCACCACCAAGAGGCCTACAAAAGTCTCTACAGTAGTCCATGACATCCAGCAAAAGAAAATGTTCATTGGAAAATTGCATGCACACCTTGTAAATCATGGTGGCAAAAAGAGAAAACCTAAGGCACTTTGGCAAAAACCTGACAAAACATATCACATTGAGAAAAGATCCCCTCACTGAGGCATGATCATTCATTTGGCAATGGTTGGCAATGGTGCTAGAAAACACAAAGATAGAAAAAGAAATGTATAGGGCTAAGAAGGAAAAATATTTGAACTACAAGATATTTGAACAATAAAGTAAATAAAAACCAAGAAGGCTGACGTCAAAAAGGTCACACAATAGTGAATTTGAGAATTTATAGAAAAACTTTCAAATAGTAAGCAAACAAGATGGCAGATGGGCAATTGACTTGCAATACTTTTGAGAAGCTATGGAAGCAAACTTTCTTTTAAATTAACATCCTTTCTGACATCATATTTAAAGAGAACATAAAATATATGTGTACTTTCTAAAAAGTGTTTGTAACACTGCATGACCATTTAAAATATATTTGTTAAGGCAAAAAGGTAGAAAAAGGTAAAAACGTTTAAAAACTGAAAAAATTAAAGACACGTTATACAAGAATGTTGCCCTAACATACATTTTCCCTGGAAGTAAAATGTAAGTTAAACTTTGTTAAATAGAAAAAAAGCCTATGCCCATGCCTAAACTATTTAAATAGTTATGCATTAAAATTTAGTATTTTAAGTATCAATAGTAATCTGTTAAACCAATTATGGTTTCATATTGTACCTCATCAATTGGTCTGGAATGGTGAATCCAAGGTAAGCTGCGTGCATCACTTTACACTTATAATATCAAGCAGACAGATGTAACTTTTAATAATGAAATATGGAAAAGCACAGATCACTTAAATGCCTAAAAATAAAGAATCAGAAGGCCAGTTTAAACAAACTCAGTGACACCATCATGCTGTGCTATCCTCAGGCATTCTTTAGTTTTCTCTCTTTGTAGCAGATTTGATGCATGGTAGGCAGGAAGAGGAACTGTGGGATTTCTGCTCTGTACTCTTGCATTGTTTACCTACTACTTGCATGATTTGCCTGATAAAAACAAGTGCACAAACAAGCTGATTTAGATCATACAAAGTGTTTGTTTATGCTATCTTGATATTTACTTAACATTTGAATCAAGCCATGCCCCAAGAACCTCATTCAGGTCTTATCAAAACATAGAAAGTCCCAGATAACTTGAAGTGTTTGAAGAGATGCTGGAGCACTCTTCTGTGGTAAAGAGCCTCCACCGCTCTGCGTATTTAAGTCCTGCAGCACTTCATTATGTGGCTCTCTCTGGAGAGTTTGTACAGTGCTTCTTTATCTCTCACCTCACCTTCTCTTTAAAAAAAGAATTCTGCAGCCGGCCATAGCATCATCAACATGCACAGTGTGCTTTCTGTCATGCAGATAGCCTCTCTTTTTGGTAATGGAGAGAAAAGGAATCGATAAAGAGCTGAAACTGGTGCAGACGCACAGGGTCCCATGTAGTTGGCCCTAATCCTGATGAATAATGTGGCTGTCATAATAGGGGGGAGAACATAATGCTGCGACTTAGCAGTGTGATGAATAGCCTGTCAGCTCAAGTACTGACAGTGTCACACCTAACGCAAATATATGAACGAATGACCATGTATGGCAAGATATATACATTTAATATGAAGAACATATGCATTAAACCATCTGTTGAAATTTTACTTCAAAGTAATCATCAACCAGATGAATGATGCATTTATACCATCATTAATTGACAAATACTAGCCCTCCCTAGTGAGGCATTTAATTGAAAGTGTCTTCACATCAGGATGGCTGGCCACTCCCTATGTTTCAAATGGACCAGAAATGGATTTGATTCCAGAATGCCTTATTTATAAATGTGTAGGATAGAGCCGTTTCAGGATTGATTACTTCAAAGCTTCCTGTTTACACACAGCCCAAGAACCCACTGAGCTCTTACACAGCTCAGCCCATCTTCACTACAAAAAAGACCCAATGCTTTTCATTTTGCTTGAAAAGACAGTTTGACAGTGGCATTAGAAAGAAATAAAATGATAAAGCTTACTTACACTTGTTCCTATCAAAATCTAATTGCAGGAAAACACGATATGTGAGTTTGATAAGAGGTCTGGTCTTATACAATTTCAATATATAGTACATAGAGGACAAGCAAAGATTTATCTTTTCTTTAGAAATCTGTGAAATCCTCCATTAGAAAGCATTTTGCACATTGTCACAAGAGAAGACTAGCAGTTGTTTACTAACGGTTGTTAGCTTGTGTTAGCTAAATTAGCAAAATTAAAATGGCACTTATGTTTATTGGAAAAATTAATGATTTTTACATTCAAATCCAACAGAATGAAGATGAATCACATAATGATGAAATATATCGCAAAGCACAACAGAAATTAACACCATCACTATATTTATTCTGATTTGTCTCTCCATAAAACAATAGGCCATAATTTGTGTCCACAACATTTAATAACGAAACAAAATGACTATATTAAAACACTATGTGATGATAGTGTATATTTAACATTTTAGAGAAATATACACATTTTATATGTGCATATATTCTGTCACAGATATAAAATAAAAATGTAAAAAAAATTTTTATTTATTAATGATTGATGAATTAATTGACTTATATTTGTATACTGATACTTATTAACTAATATTTATTTTAAAAAATTGCAGTACTGTATGTCTTCAATATTGTTTATTCTGAATTTTTACTAAGCTACTGTCTTTGTGTGAATTGGTGGACTGCTGTAAGTAAGTGGTTTAATTATGGCTAGTTTCTGATCTGGTGGATGGCACAGTAGGCCTAGAAGTCCAACTATATAGATTCTGAAAACTAGCCTCATGGCTGCAGACTCGAGGGACTAGTGATCTCTATTTTAGATAGCAATTCACCATCTCTTATCATTTTCAGCTGTCTAAGGGTAAATAACTAAACAAAAATAAATAGTAAAACTATTAGACAACTTTTGGCATCAATTAAATTATCTTTTTGTTGTTTTTTTAAAAAACATTTAAAAAAATGTTTACTAAAAATAAAATTGTTAATAACTAGCAGTCCTGACTTTCTAATAGGGATAGTTTGAGCTCTTGTGGTGAGAAGGACAGACTTTTAAAGGTTTTCAAATAAACTTTTTATTGGCCCCCAGGTGAGCAATTTAAAGCTAAATGTCATGGTTAGTGATTATTGCCTTATGTTTGCAAGAACCCAAACTATTATTGCCCAAGAAAATGTATCACGTATGATCCATGCATCATTTGCTTAATATAATAAGGTAGCACAATACGTTTTTTTCTTTGCCTAATTAGCACAGTTTCATTATTATAAAGCGAGCTATCTAAATAAAAAGAACAGTAAGACTACAGATTCTCGCCTGCAAGCAGGAATGCTAATTTAATTATTGACGCAGCAGTGCCAAACACAACATTTTCTCTTACTTTGCATTAGCAGGTCAGGCTTTGCTGGGCAGATGTGTGGTGAAATTTAATTTTATCTGGTGTAACTGCAGACATTTTCTCTGTTATACAATTTTCATTTCACAGACGATAGCCTATTATCACTTTATTCAAAGGAAACATGATAATGGCCAGGAGGTAAACTGAATTATTCATATTTGCTCATTTCTGTTCTTCATTGTATCCTTGCTTTTCTCCTGCGTGAGGCTAATGTAAACATGACCAGATTCTTGTAAATTGGCTTGTAGAGGAGGCTGTTGGCCTAGCGCCTGGGGAAAATGAGGATAACAGCTTAAATCTTGAAATTACAGCCTATTTGTTGGTGTCTGGGCATATGTATTTGTATAAAGTTTCTGCTGACAGGCGACTTTCCCAACCTGCAGGAAATAAACAGCAGTTTTACAGTTTTTTACAGTATTTGTGGGTCTGTCATCTTATTCCCACTCCAGAGGTGAAAGCGTTTATGGTCACAAGGTTAATACTTCAACAGCTATATCAAAACAAATAATATATATATACATATACATACATATACATATATACAGGGGTTGGACAATAAAAATGAGAGACCAGCCAATTTAGTGTTGGAGGTTTCATGGCTAAATTTGACCAGCCTGATGGCCAATCTTTATTGATTGCACATTCCACCAGTAAGAGCAGAGTGTGAAGGTTTAATTAGCAGAGTAATAGCACAGTTTTGTTTAAAATATTGCAATGCACACAACATTATAAGTGACATATCAGAATTCAAAAGAGGACAAATTGTTGGTGCACGTCTCGCTGTCGCATCTGTGACTAAGACAGCAAGTCTTTGTGATGTATCAAGAGCCCCAGTATCCAGGGTATTGTCAGCATACCGCCAAGAAGGACGAACCACATCCAACAGGAGTAACTGTGGACGCAAGAGGAAGCTGTCTGAAAGGGATGTCTGGGTGCCAACCTGGATTGTATCCAAAAAACATAAAACCACAGCTGCCCAACTCACTGCAGAATTAAATGTGCACCTCAACTCTCCTGTTTCCACCAAAACTGTCCGTCAGGAGCTCCACAGGGTCAATGTACATGGCCGGGCTGCTATAGCCAAACCTTTGGTCACTTGTGCCAATGCCAAACATCAGTTTCAATGGTGCCAGCAGCGAAAATCTTGGGCTGTGGACAATGTGAAACATGTATTGTTTTCTGATGAGTCCACTTTTACTGTCTTTCCCACATCCAGGAGAGTTACGGTGTGGGAAAGCCCCAAAGAAGCGTACCACCCAGACTGTTGCATGCCCAGAGTAAAGCATGGGGGTGGATTAGTGATGGTTTGGGCTGCAATATCATGGCATTCCCTAGGC
>JAZGTJ010012766.1:0-15583 GCA_036877575.1 Botia almorhae
TGTGTGTGTGTGTGTGTGTGTGTGTGTGTGGTTAAACTTATTCGGTGATATTCATGCTCATCAGATCATGCTGAAGTTCATTGGTTTTTAGGTATGGTAGGTTGGGTAATGGCAAGTGTTTGGGAAGAGCAGAAGGTTAGCTGGATGTCCGACAGGGTGGAAAAGAGGCAAAGAATCTGTGTGCTTTCTGTGTGTCAACACAATGGGGGTTTTGTCAGCCTCTCACCATGAAAGAGAGAGAGCTAGTACTGGGACAAGTGTGTCGGCTCGCGAGGTATCCAATGTATGCAAGCGTGACGCAACGTAGAGTGCGCCTTGCAACAACCCAGGAGAAGCAGTTGCCCTGCTGATTTAGCTATTAACAAAGGCAAGCATTGAAATGAATTAGGCTGCACTCCAAGAAGGGTTTGGGGGGGATGAAACGAGACAGCTTAGCTGATAAATATTCATTAAAACTCTGGCATTTTTGCAGCGTTCTTACTCTCTCACGCCGGGGTTCTTTCTGTGTCTCCGGCGAGCTTTTCATTTGCCCTTTTTCATTTTGATTTGTATGCGTGATGCCACCTGCACTGCTTTGCTAACAGCATTGCATAGGAACTGAGAAGACCAGGACATGGTGCCCCCTGGTGTTCCCCATTGTGCTCTCTCTCTCTCTCTCTCTCTCTCTCTCTCTCTCTAACTCACTCTCTCTCTTTCTCATGGTTTCATATCCCCCAGGTACTCCCAGCTTGGGGAATCTAGATTTGTCACATGACACTATGACAATTGCCACGTGACTGTGTGGATTGCTGCTCGGCACCACATGTGATTCCCTCTCCTGATATGTGAATCAAAAGCGACAGAGAGACAGAAGCAAGGACTTTTAACAGAAAGGGCACAAAACACCCCGTTCACCAGCTGTTTCCTCGCTTAGCCTTCATTATCTGTTGATTGTGTTAAAACCTTGGTGTGAATGTGCCACTGTGTGCATGTGTGTGTCAGGAGTGGAGTCTGTGAACAGCCTGCCTCTGTTTATGTGCTGCAGCTTTTACCCAGGTAAGTTCTCAGATTCTTGCATCCATTCGTTTGTGCTTTGTAACAGTAAGGTTGTAATGCATGCCATGTGTGCAGAATCCATGTAAATATTGTTATTTTATATAGAAAGTGTGGCGCCGTAACAGTGAGCACCTTTGATGACATACATGTTTGCAAATGCTTGAATGAATGACCAAAATAGATCTTTTATTTAAACCTTTTAAAATCGCTTTACTATAGTATGTTTTCTGTGTTATCAATTACAACCTGTATTAGAAAGCTATATGTTTAGTAGTGTTATATATGGTATATTTAGTATATTTAATGTAAAGTTAGAATATCCGCCAGCAAAGAAAACAATAGGTTGGTGTGGAGCAGGTGCTGCTGTTTTGAGCTATAAGCTCAAAGAAAGTGGAAAGTCTGAGAATTTATTATGCCTATTATCTCTTATAAGTACATCCTCATTGGATGAGGTGGGGAAGTACATCCTCATTGGATGATCACCCTCAAATGAATTAATGTGAGTGTTCATGCTAATGAACATGCATTCATTCTTGTGTATACATTGTAGGAAACAGTATTTGTTGTTGCAGGACTTTTATTTAATGTAAGTTAATTTTACTTGTACAGAAAAAATATAACAATTTTTGGAATGTTACTTAAGGGTAAAATTGACTTTTGTGCAATGTTACAAAACACACAATTCAGTCTTATGAAGTCTTTCCAGAGTCAGTTGCCACAATGGTAAAATAACATTTAAGCACATGACAGTTCAGTATTCAGGACGATCTTCTTACCTTACCCCAATTTCCAACAGTAAGTTCATAAAAATGATTTATATTTTGAGATGTTGGGTCCAATTGCCTGGGAAGTGTCAGTTTGGCTTCATTTGACTTCAACACACTTAATTAAAAATACATAAAGTAACCTGCAATTTCATGTTTAAAACAGAGATGGCAGTAGAGAGGCAAAGGTTACAGCTTTAATAGCCTATTTTATTTTGTTACGCAAAAGTTAAATAGTAAAACAATTATTAACAGCAGAATTGTAAAGGGTATTTTGAACGTAGTGTTTAAAACATACAAAACCATTGCTGAAGAACTAGTTACTGAGATATAACACTTTCCCTTCTGACATCTAGCCTCATGTCTTCCCTATTTCTCTAGACAATATTATTAATATATTAACATTTTCATGTCAATAAAGCATTCAATGATTTTACACAATTTGTGATTATGCACAAATTTATATGTGTAAGAGCAAAACAAAAAAGACAAGAGTTAGCAAAAAATAAATACAAATTGACAAGCAAGGTGTAATTGGAATGCCAAACACAGGCCCCGCCTGTTTCGACTAAAGCATTAGGACAGCAAGCTAATCCCTTGCTGATCCAACCAGCATTGCTGAGAGGACAAAACGCTCTGTGGGTATATGTGATTGTATGTGTGTGTGAGGTTGGTGCTCAGCTCCGATTGTTGTTGACAGTCAGTCAGATTGTTTAGTCTGTTTCAACAGAACCCCAGCTGAGAAGCAGCCGCTTGCCTGCTGGCCATTACTGAGTCAGTGAGGAAAAAATGTGTTATGCGTCATATGAAGTATTAAATGTCATGTGGAGCTACCAAGGGTTTCATGTTGCAAAGTTATGTAACAGAGTTTGGGTTCATGGGCAGGCGTCCGATTTTATCCTGTTTAATTGCTTCAGTATGGACAATCATGCAGAGGATTTGGACTTAAACAAAGCTGGCGCACAAAAAGAATGTAAAGAAACATCTTTTTTTATGTTTCTGGGTGGATGGGTGGACCATGGGGGTCCAAGTGAAACTGTGGTGTTTGAGGTCAGTGCGAGAGAAATAAATCACAGACCTCACTTCATATTTCTTTGTATATATATTTTCATCACTGGATGTTAGAAAATTCTTTGGCTCTCTAAAACACTTGATTTTGATTGGTCAATCACAGTATCCAGCAGTCTTTATGAAAAGTGGCAAAACTGTATATCTGACTCATCTGAATAGCTACTTTCTAACACCCTAGCAGCCACCCAGAACACATATCAGAATGCTGAAATCCACTCTGAACACCTTAGCAACCGCATGGCAGCATGCTAGGATACATTTGCATGGGCAAGTGCCACTCAATTTGTCTTTAAAACATAAAAAATATGTTTATATATTTACAACTTAAATACACTACATTAGGTATGGCATCTTTAAAACAGTTAAAGGAAAGTTAAAATTTGCTGCAGTAAGAATTTTAGCTATGGGAATCTGCCAGCCCTCTTATCTTGAGCAAAAATTCCCCCTCAAGCTGGAAGCATTCAGTCATCGGTGAAACATTTTAATGAAAATCATTCATCCAGAACACAGTCCTGTTTTCAATCTAGTTTTTTTCCGCACCGATTGTTATAAATGTGCGGACTCCCCACGTGAACATGTTATATATACAGTGCTGTCAAGATAGATTTACAAACCTCAATACTCAAGTTCTTTCTCAGTTGTTTTACACAGTCCATCTAGAGTTCCCTCTTGGCCAGGTAGGACTGTTAACAGTGCAGAAATGGACACAAGGGCACATAGTGTATATTGCCAAATGGCACCAAAGTTTTAAAAAGCCTGTGAGGCTGTTATACTTAAACCATCTCGACTTATCTTCAGAACATGGATAAGTTTTCTAGCACAGAGTTCATCCAGTGATCAGGGGCCACAGTAACTGTGTTCAGTGTTCGGTGCACCAGCATGTTACACCGCACATGCTGAATGGCTGCTTCTCTCGGAAACCTGTGTTTTTGTAAGACAGCACTGAGCTTTTGTTCCGGACAGAACATGAGCCTATTGCAGCTTGGCAGGCTTCCAGCAGCCTCCAGCTCTGAACACAGAGAGCCCTTTCATCCTAGCTCAGAATCCTCCACACAGCAGCCAAACGTTCCACAGAGAAGCAGCCAAGTGCCATCACCAACTCCAACTGTGATTAATGTGCTCAGCAGACACAACAGAACCACATCTGGAAACAGCAGAAAGCCCGTTTTACTGTTCGTGACTTATTTCGGACACAGCATGGCTTCAAACGTGCCGCATATTGGTATTAATCAGCATGAACAGATTGGTGATTAGCCAGATGCTGTTTTTAGATTATTAGCACTGTGTTACATCAGATGGACATTGTTTTGGCGGTCCATCCAGCATGTTTAGGAAACGTTCTGTCATGTTTCCTGTTTGGCTGCATGTGCCAGCTAAATAAACATTGACTAGTTTTAAACTGAGGGACACAAAGACAGGAACAGCCTAACTTTCGGCTTAGCGCATACAGCCCAGTTCTTAAGAAAACGATCCTCGCTTTCCCACAGAGAAGTTTGTGTTGTAATTTGAGAGAGAGCTTTTTCCATGGCAACCATGACATCATAACAAACCAAACAGTCTCTCGGCACTGCGTACATCCACTTGGTGCTGGGCCTCAAGGAAATGGAGATTAAAGAAAAATAAGGATGGGTCATAATTGCTGTCTCTGGACTACAGACATGGCCAGCTCATAGGTTGTTTTTGATAGTGCAGGAATAGACATGTGGCTTGCCTCGTGTACAGTTTATATTAAACTCTAACAAATATTTCCTTTTGTGTGGAATGTAAATATTTAACAGTTAGAGATGACCTGTGTGATTATGTTGGCTCAGATCTGAGCTATTAGTGAGAGAAAGCTTTTAGGTCATTGTTTAGATTTTGGAGTGAGCATTTTTAGTGTTAAATGTAGGTTGCAGTCTTATTAGAATTAGTATACAGAGTAAGAAATAGACATAGTGTAGCTTTGTTATTGTTGAAATATCGTCTTCTATATTTAATGTGCAGTCAATTAGTAAACCATGTATATTAGATTAGATTAGATTCAACTTTATTGTCATTACACATGTATGAATACAGGGTAACGAAATGCAGTTTAGCATCTAATCAGAAGTGCAAATAGCAGAAAGTGCAATATAATAAATTATGTACAAATAAGGAAAAGACAACCACGAAGGGACTCGAACCCTCAATCTTCTGATCCGAAGTCAGACGCCTTATCCATTAGGCCACGCGGTCTACTTAGGCTACTTACGTATATGCTGATGATGCTAAAAAGTGTAAACTGTGGTGCTATCAAAACATTGTTTGTTTCTTTGTTGAGCCCAACAACATCACAACAATGGCTCTAAAATTGCCTTAGAGATGATCATGACCACATTCTCCCAACCAATCACATGACTTTGGGCGACACTATCTGTTGTCTGACTGATGGCAGACAGAGAGATGAGGTTTGGAGGAAACTGTTAGAGAACATTCATTATATTTGCAGTTCTTGTTGTTGCCGGTAGTTTTGCACAAATTACACACTTGTTTTATTGTGTCTCTATAATGAGAGCTGTGTGTGTATGTGTGTATGCAGATGTCAGTAGGTCAGTAATGCTCAGGCCAAGGTTCAGTCAAAGGTAAAGGACACTTTGTGCTCAGACATTAGAACAGACGATCAAGTGTGATGGGGTCAAAGTTTAGTTCATTACTTTGGATCAGTGGCAGTTTGTCAGAGCTGAGTTACAGGCAAGGCATATGAACACAATGACCCAGCTAACAGGGAACGTTTTCAGAACATTGGCTAATGTTCTCTTAATGTTCTCTTAAATTTATCCAAGAAAAGTTTTTGCAGTAATGTTAGTAGAATTATTTCAGCATTGTATTTCATATATTTAAATAATGTTATTCTTAAGTTGTTAGAGGAATGTTTTAAAAAATGTTACAGAATTTAAAAAATGTTTGAAAACCGTTCTTTTAACCAAGAAATTACATTAATACTATGTCTAAAACTTTTGTGAACATTCCTAGAACATTCAAAATAACATTTTTAAAATTTGTTTTACTTAATGGAAATTGTAAGAGAAACATTCTTACAACTTAAAATTGTTGGCTGGGGAAGCATCAGATTCGAAGAGTGTTATGTCTGACGTTCATCATCAATGTCAGTTTGCAATGTTTTAGTGACCCACCATTTACTGTCAGGGTCAAGGTCAGGTTGTCCTATTGTATTGTCCATCAGTCTTCAGCAATACTCTGATGAATACAGAATTTACTTTTTGAATTACCTTTTATATGGCACTACCTTGCAGTGCCATATAAATTAAATAGCAGAGGAATATGGTAATCATTCACTCACTTACCAAAAAAGTACCACAGTATTACTCAAGTTTTTCTTTAATATAGTACCATAAAGATGTGATAAATATAGTCATCTTCTAAAAGAACTGACTTTTGTGCTAAAAGCACAGTTATAATTACATGTGGGGCTGGAGCAGGTAGGACTGATGGGAGACATGCTGAGGTGTTGGCAAGAATGTGTTTTCCTAAACTGAAGTAGTCTTATGAGGCAACTTATGTGCTTTCATGACAGAAAATGCCTTCGAGAATTTTTCTTTACAACTCTGTGAAAAAATAATTATATTGTATTACAGTCCATGTTAATGTTACACTTCTATTTCTTGGGAAGGGTTTTGGTAAAAGGACAGCAATTTCACCCTTTAAAGTGCTTGCCCAGGAAACATGCATCAAAGCAAATTTAATCAGACCTGATATTTGTTATGCGTTCCTCTTTTGTGTGCTTTTTAAAAGAGTCCGGTCCTCTGGGTCTTATGATATGGGTGTTATATTTTACTCATCTAAGGTGGAACGTGAGGTGCAGAAAGAGAGAAACAAGCTATTGGAGTGTGTGAGCTGATGAGACGTGCGTACGCCTGGGGCTGAGAAAAGGCAAATGAAACTAGCATACAGATGGATTTTTCCTCTGCCTACAGCTGTGCACAACTAATGTAACCCAGTTACCATAATGAAATGAAGTATCTAGCACTTCATAAAACCCATACCGGACCTCAGCTGTAAGCTGGCAGGAGAACAGAGGCTTATTTTAATCAATGGTGATAATGCAGAGCAACATTAGCCCTGGTCCTTTGGTTTACTCTGTATGTGTGTGTTTTGGGGTGGGAGGTGGGGTGTCTAGACTGAACTATTCTCTTGAGAGATATAAAAGGCTTGAAATAGGACTTTCAATATTTGTCTTACTTTAAGTTAGCTTTTCTCACCCATCTTTGCACTAAGGAAATGACTGGTCATTATAGCACTGATTGTATCTGGAGGGAAAACTTACGCACACTGAAAGTCATCACAAGGGCTATATCTGTGTGGTTTTGTAGGTTTTGACTTAAAACATTGAAATAGAGATTGTTTTTCTATTTGCGGCGGTTTTCTAAATCACCTGTAGGTAACTCTTTTAAATAACTTTGATATCTATTTCCAAACTAAAATTCCAATATCATCTATTTCCCCATTGGGCAAACACAATACAACTTCAGTAAATAATATGACCTGCTATTTGATTGGTTGGTCACTGTGTTAACCGTAGAAAGGTTCAATCATTGTTCTGAAGTCATGCCCTTAATATATGTATCTATACAGAAATGAACTTTTATATTTACTAGCAATAATGTGTGACAACTAGCCCCGGTCTCTTCAATACTTCAGAATCTATGTCTATAAACTGCTTTTCTCTCGGCTGTTTTGCTAAATGTGTTAAAAAGTGCTTCATTGTTTCATAGCATTTCAAATCCTTTTTCTCAAAAGCATATTGACAAGCTGAACACTGTAAGCACTGTAATTTATGTGTCAGACCTTTGCTAAGCAAAACCATGTGCTCTTTTTTTAAGAAGATGTTGAGCGAGTGAGAAGCCATGGTTGGTGCTAATTTAATTATCACAAGTGTGGACAGTTGAAACAGTGGATCACAGCCCTGAAGTGCTTTTTGATTAATAGTCACTTTTAAGGGGTTCTGGGCATCAAGCACAGCTCAGGGTGTGAATTAACATCTCAACAGGAAAGAAAGGCAAGTGACATCCTATTGTGAGGGAAATTACTGTATTTCTACAGACCTGTTCTTTTAAGTTTGGCTTCTCACCAGCAGTCAGTAACAATAGACAATCACAGCACCGGGTGTCTCCTGCATGCCGGTTTGCACTGCATTTCATTCAAGCTCAGTTGGAGGTGTTGTTATATAGAAGGCTCTCAGTGAATAGTACAGTGTTGGTATTCTGCTGGAAATGTTGCCCTTGACTCGTTGTTAGATAAATAACTGGGCTTGTTTGTATAATTCAAAATCACCATACAAACATACATGACTCTGTTTTGAAACGGCTGGTAGTTGGCACACGCTGGTAGAACAACTTGGACAAGTAACAAATCAGCTAGCTAGTTGTACCAGCTTAAGGTGGTCTGACTGGTCTTTGTAACATAACAACTGGCTATTAGGCAAAAAACAGCTTCAACTAGCTAATGATTGATGAATTCAACAAATTAAACAAAAGAATCATTTAATCAAAAATCATTCTTTCGGCATTGGTCATTTCCCACAGTGCTTAGAAATGCAATTAGACTTTGCTAAGGTGGCTAGTTATTAGCTATATCAGATGGATCTTTCATAAGCTTTCTGCAGACCTTTTGTTCAGACTCAGGCCTGCTGTAACTGGGTGGCGTGACTTTGCCATTGTCTTTCTGTTTAACCAGACCTCACATCATTCATAAGCACTTCAGGCCACATTATGGTCAGCTGCAGGGCATTAGAGTGATTCAGTGCTCAGCTGTGTCCAGGTTTGTCTTTCTCTTTTAATCTGGGCTGAAGTGCTCGCTCAACAAATTCAACTGGAAATGTGTCATCATCAAACTACTGTCCACAGTCATTGCTTTGAATAAATCTAATTGCACTACAATTCAAATGACTGCCAAATGCCCTCTTGAGGGTCCAGACAATCATGTGAGTGACACCTGATAGGAATCCCATGCTGGGTAAAAGGGCCTCTGCCCCAGTAGTGGCCTATTTAGTTTTAGGCCCCATTTACATCTGGTATTAAGATCTGCCTCAGGTGATCCATTCACAAGGGGTCAGGCGACACACCACCTGTATTTTTATATTATATTTTATATCAAATAGGCATAAAAATACAAAAATGATTGTAAATTGCATTTAGGCCTAAATGTAAAAAAAAAATTTTTTCAATACCTCAATGACAAACTATAAAATCTGTATTAAAATGAAGTCCAAATGCAATCCTTAATGTGTATTATGGTACCAACACATGCATTTCTTATATTAATCTTATTGCATTAGTTCTTTATTTCACTGGGTTTTTTCTAATCTTCTAATACTTTTGGAATCACTTTTTACTGGCTTCTTATTCTGTTCAGTCTGATTAAATCCAACACTTCATATTAGATCTCAAATCTGGAGCTCCTTCTAACAGGATACATAATTAGCCCTAGCAGTGGCCTTTTCATTGTCCAGGCAGCATGTGTGCACCCCACAGTGAAGATGGATTAGTGGAATATGTGCCAAATTAAAATCCCACTCAGTCATCGTCCCTGTTTGTTCTTCGACTTTTTTAATCCAACCCCAGACCTCTAAACACAAAAAGCTTAAAGCTCCGGCCTGGCCAGCTCATAGCTGTGGGTGGTAGTTAAATTAGATAATACAGATTAATAATAAGACATAATAAGGATTTGGTAATAGAGACTAATGTCCACTCACACCCATTGTTGTCTCATTGTAGTGATTCTAATGTTTCTGGGTATTCAGGTTGGTTCTCTAAATTTTCCAGTATCTGCACTTAACAAAACCATTTTTTTAGGTTTAGGGTTGTTATTTGTTTAGTGGCTATACAGTGGGGTCCAAAAATCTAGGTTTTAATATCTATTTTGAACATTGACAAAATGAATCATATAAAAGAAATATTTAAGATGCTGCACTTTTTCTAGGACCGTAATTAAATCAAAAAGCAAATTTCGGATATTGATCATAATAATTGCTTTGTGTAAAAATTCAATTGAAGCACACAAGATTCTCTTCTTTGGAAACATTCTCAAATCATGCTGAGATAACATGGGTCAAAAGAGAATATAGTGTATACAGGATCTCACTCCTAAATTGCTATTTAAAAGCAACCGAAAAGCAGAAGTATTAGAAGTATTCTCACTTATAGATCCCACTGTATGTGTAAATTGTGAAGTGATTCATTGTAAGCGTTAAAGAAAGGTTTCTCTTTTTTAGCTTCTGTATTGTTGCAAGACATTTTGCAATATATATCTGATAAGGGTATGCACATTAGTTATTGTGTGCATAAATGTTCACTCAATGAAAAATGTTCAATTTTCAATTCCTATATGTAATTATAATTTACTGCCGTTAGGTAATGCCAGACTGTGTTCTTCTGCTGAATGCTCTCTGTACCCCGAATATCAATTAGTGTTAATTGTGCAATACTTGTACCAAAACCATTCATAATTGCATGAATTGTTGTACCATTTATAATTACATCACTTGTGTTGTTTCATTTGGCATGAATGTTTTTAGCTGTCCCATCTGTAAAAACACATGACGATGTGTGAATACCCTAATGGACAGGTGAAAGGAAAATCAAACAAATGGGAACAGACAGAATTTGCTCCTTAAAGCTGTTTCAATCTTACAGCTTTATTTACAGAGAAGCAGAGCTACAGATAATGAATTACCATTTGCCTCTCCGGTGTGTTGTGTCTATTACTCTCTACAGGCTATTATGACCCCCCTTTTCTAAAAGATGAGGAGGAGAAAGAGGAGGGGGGTATTTATGAAGGGGTAATTATGTAACGATTTGCTTCTATTCATTCAGATGCAATACCTTCTCATTCATTTATAATTAACCTCAATACATTGCCTCTGTAATTGCTTTGGTAGTTTAGCAAATGCCTATTGAACAGATTAAAGCTGTTGTAGCTGGCTGTCCTCAGCAAACAATCACTTTTCTCCTGGGCTTTTTCTTCACCTGGTATTCATATCCACTTTAAGTGCTCTGATCAAAGGTGGACAGCAGTATGTCCAAATGTAAATAGATTTAATCACTGAAATCACATTCAGATTTCTTAGGAACACATGTAGCCTCATAGCAGTTGTAGTGTAATGCATACTGGAATAGCTCAAATAGCCAGTTTACACTAGCATGTTAATACCAGGTGTAAATGACAGTCTATCCACTGTCCATTTTAAATCTCCTGAGGCGGAGCGGAGGTTAAAATCATGTGTAAACAGGGCCATAGAAAGGCAAACCTGTCGGCTCTGTACATCTGGAGACAAGCACATCAAAGGCATCCCAGCTAAAGGAGTGTCCTTAAAACATTGAGTAACGTAATCATAATGTACTAAATCAGTGTTAACTCATGGTTAACTTTTCTAGGTACATTGATACATTGACTGTACAAAACCTGCAGCTGCCTCGATGTCTGGTCAGGCAATTACCCCACAGACAATGTTTGTGTATGAAATGACCTGCTTGGAAAACTGTTTACCGACAGACTTTATTAGATACCAGTATATGATGTGTAATGATCTAAAAATAAAGTAAACTTTAGAGATAACTGAACAAATATTGAGGGACAATGTAAATGTATTTTATATGTTAATTTTTTTTGTCTTTTTTTTTCTTGTAAGCTGCACAGTCAGACGTCAGTGTTTTCCACTCAGTGTCACGATGTGTGTTTGCCTGCTGTCAAAAATTAGCTGCATCAAATCACTGCAGACAAGATTACATTAGAAACACTGCTGTCACATAGGCAACATGTACAGCTTTCAGGCATAGCTTTTAATTGCTAATTGGCTGCTGGTGTGCTGCAGAGTGTTAAAGGCTGACAGGTGTCCTGCACTCCATGTGTACTTTGTTTTGTTTGACTAGCTGGTTGGTTGAGAAAGTAAGAAGACCAACAACTGTAATTGATGCCTAGCAGACTGATTCTCTTCCTTCCAATTGCCTCTCCTCTTATTCTGTGTTTGCTGTTTAAGCAATTGTTTTTTGCTGCTAACAACATTTCAAATGTTTAATACTCTGCCTTTCAAAGCAGATTTTAAAAATAATGCCTTATTCATCCCTGTAGTATGCATGGATATTTGATATCTAGAGCAGGATAATTTGTAAGACATTAGATAGTGTCCTTGCAAGTTGATTTAGTGACTTTGCATTATTTAAACCCTCATAGTGCCAGGAAATTACCTTGGAATCATTTTAAGTCGGTAGCCATGGTCAAGACAGGTAGGTGTGTAACCTTATCCCTCACATGAATAAATAATCTTCTCTTGTACGGCCTTATCACTGCTCAGTATGTCAATGCTCTAGAGAAAACGTGGAGTGGAAAAATCCCTGTTCGGTGTGACTGAGGAGCTTTAGAGCTCTGAAAAGAGATCCAATGCTGTTTTTCCACTATGGGTTAAAACCTTTGTGTCTGAGGTTCTCAGATGCACGATGTTGCTCATACTTACCAACATTTCCAAAACAACAGCCCGTGCAGGCTACAGAACTTATGGAACCCGCAATGCAAACATGATGTTCTGTGAGCATAACTGAAATAAGAGTCTATACACATAGTACAAATTTACTAAATCTGAATGTTATAGCACAATTTATTATGCAACATTATTTTGAACAAATAAGACTATGCTGGTGATTACGTAATAAAGAATGTTCAAAGTCAGATAAGAAAGGACCAAGCTAACAGAGAACAATCTCAGAACACTGGCCAATGTTAAAAATGTCTAAAAGTTCTCTCAGTTATCAAAAAGTGTTACTGCAGTGACGTTAGTAGAACGTTTTTAAGTAACATATTGTTTATCAAAAACAATATTCCTATGTTGTTAGTAAAACATTTTTTAAATGTTACAGGGGATGCTTTAACTATATAGTTTTACATTCTTTACATTTTTTAAAACCAGAAATTTGAATTCCCAGCTATTAAAAAGCGGTTATATAAGTAATTGGTTACATGTTCTAAAAAGGAATCACAGTCAAAGGTGATTGTCTTTAGAACAGCACATCTGCTAATGTCTTACCTGCAGGATAATACCAGGACTGTACTCATAATGAACCGTGTGAGGTGTAGATGTTCATTAAAAGCAGGGCCTGGACAATTCACAGCCATCTAAATCTCTCTGTGATCTGCTGGAAATATCAGAGCATTTTCCCTGTAATGAGTAAAGCTGCATTGAAGAGTTTACCGTAATTATGAAACATCTGCTCTGGTTTGACACCATTGTATGTCTGTCTGGTTTCTCGTGGATTAATGCCAGTGCTGTACCCAGACAGAAGCCTCAGTGGGTGAATAACTAAGATCTTTGCTGTTGTTGATGTTAGCTGGCTTCCATTACTTCTATATTAATCCACGAAAGATGTTGTTCAGAATGATTGAGCTATATATATATATATATATATTATGTAAACATATATGTATACTTTGTTATGTTGTTATTATATTAATAATGAAATACAGATATATCTTAAATAATATGTTCTAAATTGTATAAATAATTAAAACTGCAGATTGTGCTAACTTTAATTAGAGCTGAATTTATTAAAATAGATACACAGTTTTTTTAAAAGAATGCTCTATGTTTTTATATGTCCCCCTGAGGTTTCCATGGATGCCTGTTTGAAAACCCTGACTGTACAGTATAGCTTGCATATGTTCAACATACCAGCTGAATAAGGGGAAACATGCACACGTCTCTGTCCTGTGTGTGCCAACTATTGTCACCTCATTCTGCAGCAAGCAGCAGCAGTATACAAATTTGAATAAAACCAATTTGCGCAGGACGATGAATATTTCAATTTCTAACAGGCCGCTTTAAAAGGAAATCTGCATGGAAAGCTGATGGTCTCATTCCAATTTATTTCTGTAGTAGCAGTTTTCCCCTGCCTGTGCTCACCCCCCACTTACAACTCAAAGATTGGATCTGTGAGAATTGAATTGAGTTGGTCTGCTGAAATATGATGCATTACATCGCCTGTCTGCTCTGCTGTTGCCACGGCAACGGGCGTCACATTGGCTAGCCCGACTGCAGGCGCGTTCTGCAGTAATGAGCACTTGGCAAGATGCCAGGGCAACATCTAACCAACCTCGTCCCTGAAATGAAGCAACATTTTCCAGCGTTTACAGCTCATAATTCACAGATTCGCTCTGCATATTTCAGCATGAAAGTGTGCTCAAATCAGGGTCCAGCAGTGTACTCCCCTGCCTCCTTTTGTCTGTAATGATTACAGTCACCTTGTGTTGTCCTCTTGGCTCACTTTGGCTGTGGAATGGAATCAGTCGACAGTGGTCGACTATATTTACAATCCCTGCAGTTAGTTGCTGTGCTTCATCCAACCCATCTTTGGGCTCTTTATAATTACGGACCTTGAATTAGTTTAGATCTATTTAAAGTTATGTTTACATGAGGATGGTTAACTAAAAATGGAAAAACATTTCTTTGCATTTTTCACATACAGATGACAATAGTCAAAGTGATCCTCGTTCTCATGAAAACACAAAACAACTAAAAATGCTGTATTATGCATACAAGGCCAGGAGCTGGTGATGTCACTAGATTGAATAAATATAACGCATACACATGATGCCATAGTTTTCACAAATTCACATATTCACATTTTATTAGGCCAAATGGAGATGATAATGGTATTATTTCAAAAACTTGCACTTTGAAACCCATACAAAATGATGTCATATAAACAGTATATAAAATATATAATAACAGTATATAACAGAATATATATATATATAACAGTATAATAAATAAAATGTTACATAGATATTTGTTTAGCCTGAAAGACAACATACAAATTTAAAAGAAAAACTATTTACACCAATAAAAATGAATACAGTTATCCATAGGGCATTTTTGGCTCCTATTGGAATCCCAGTAATGTTAATGCTAATCAAGCCAATTAGCATGTTAAGAACTTCCTGTTGTCTTCCTATTACATGCTGGACAGAGAAGCCTGACCTGTGGTGCAGAGTCCTTTGTTATGCTAAATAAAAACACATGGATGGGATTCAGGACCTGAGGCTGTGAGGAAACCTATTCGCTACCTGACACTCTGCCTAGCTGCTAGCTCATAAAGAAATATGCTATATAATATGCTCTAGTGCACTGTTCTGCAATTAAGGATTAGTAGGAAGTACAGCTAAACACATTATTAGACATTCATATTTTAAATGTGTATGAGCTGACCTTTTGCAGAAAAGAAATTACCCGCTTTAGCAACTGATCTATTTTAACCTTCTGTAGCGACATAAAAGGGATGTATCAGTTAGTAATCCTAGCTCTTGGTTTTTCACCTTGTTTAAAAGTGGTATTAACATTTGTCACAGTGGTCCCAGGAAACATATTAATTTCAGGTGTAAATAAGATCTCATTGACCACACTCTAGAATTTTCATTTGCTCATCTGCTGTCCTACCTGTTATTTTGAGATGTCAGGTGGATTGAGACAAAAAGTCATCATTTCCAATAAGAGGTCATTTGCTTTCTTTGGCTTCATCATGATCTAGTCTGTTAATAAGATTTCTGTAAGATGGTCAAGTGGCAAAGTAAGATTGTCTTTGCCCAAACTTCTTTCATGTGAGGTTGAAGCTGAGACAAAACATATTGTTTCTATGGGAGAATATAATAGATGGCTGTGGGAGACAGGAGGTCTGCTCATTAGAGCTAGC